>VXBT01000020.1:154604-208424 GCA_013400235.1 Oriolus oriolus | reverse complement strand
AAATGGCGGCGGCTCGGCCAGGGCACTGACTCGGCTCCTTCTCCCTCCTCCTGCTCTGCCCTCACAGGTGGCCATGGCGACGGGGCAGGTGCTGTTCCATCGGTTCTTCTACTCCAAGTCCTTCGTCAAGCACAGCTTCGAGGTGAGCGCGGCCCGGGGGCACTGGGAGAGGGCGGATGGGGCGGCCACGCGCTACACAGGCCGCTCGCTTCGAGCCTGGCGGATTTGCTTCTTAGTTACGTAACTCTAATTTTATCTGGGTTAAAAGCTATTTGCTTAACGGAAACGGGGCTTCCTTTCAGATTGTTGCTATGGCCTGCATCAATCTCGCGTCCAAAATCGAAGAGGCGCCTCGTCGGATAAGGGACGTGATCAACGTGTTCCATCACTTGCGGCAGTTAAGAGCAAAAAGGTAAGATCAGCTTCGTTATGAGCATAAGCACCTGTTACCACTAATGTACGCTGCAGTTTTCGATTCACAGTATTTTTCCAGGCTAAGTTCAACGACCTAGAATTGAGAAGGGAGTGCCCGTTGGCTGCTGTGTAGGCAGTACAGAGCAATCCCGGCTGCTTCTGCTTTTGTTCACTTGGTAGACCCGTTTTCGTTGATTTAGCTACAGGTTATGATTGACAAGTATTGGTTCTAGTTTTAGGCCCAGGGTTGTAGTTTTAGGTCTGTTTGTTGATTTTTTTGATGTCTTATAGTTATTGTGAGGTAGTCTTAGGTGTGAGTGGCCAGTTAGTGAGTTGCTGTGTATTCTCCAGATTTTTAACCAAACTCAGCAGTCCTGATGCTTTTGTCTCGTTAGTCTGTGGCTGCCCAAGTGTGGTTGTGGTGCTAAGAAAATACCTGTTAAGAAGAAGCTGAATTTTCAGTGGTGATAGTGTTGCTTTCTAGAAAAAGCCATTTTAGAAAGTGCCTCAAAAAAGGTGTGATTTGGCCTACAGTGTTGGCAGCTTTTATGGTGAGCATGTGCAGTTGAGTCTGGGAGGCTGAAGGCATTTTTAGGTGCAGAAAGTGAGATCTGCGTTGTTCTGGTGCTGTGTGCCTGTGCAGGTGGTATAGAGCTGTCCTAGTTATGAGTGCCTAATGCTGCTTTTTGTGTGTAAAGCATCATTTTTCATGTGTAAAACAAATTAACGATGCATTGAAAGGAGCAAGGAGTGGTTGAAGGGAAGGAGTTCTCTAAGTTGCTGTTAAACAAAATCTCCTTAATTCTGTCGGGCAGCAGTATTACAGTCTGGGATTGGAGGCTTTGGCTTTGCTTCTGTTGGCTGATTGCTTAAAGTTCTAGGTACTCCGTAGTTACACAAAGATTTGGTTTTCAGCTACACTGTGAGATTTACACTTTATTTCTCTGCCCTGTGTCACCAGGTTATGGCAGGAATTAAAACTTCAATGTTGTTCAAGCTTTTCTGAGAAACAGAGTAGAAGTCCCGTAGGGAAGCCAGCTGTTTGTTGGTGTCTTTATCCTGGTTATGCTTCTGTTGAAGCCAGAACTTTGGCTTTTACTGCCTCCTGATGGTGTTAGTTAGTTTTAGATCCAAGAAGAAAGAGTTGGCGTTACGCTTTGGAATTTAGCTTTGTTCTGTCTGGCTTTTAAAGCTGTTATCCCTGATGGCCCTGGGAGAACTGTGTGAAGTTATGCCGGGTGTGGATTCAGTGGGATTGTCTTCCACAGTTATTAAGGGAGTCTGGTTATTGGAATTACTGGAGCAGGCTCAGTGATTAGTAATGTTCTGGCCTCCATCCAGGCAGTGAAGGTTAATTAATCATATGCCTTGCTTTTCTTTGCAACGAGAATACAAATTAGTTGTTTCTTTGTGCTGTGTGAAGGATCAGAGAAACTGAACTTAACCTGTGAATTTAAATCTTTCCAGCTAGCCTGTTCCAAATCCCAACTTGTGCATGTTACGTGGTGCCTAAAGTGCATCATGTCCAGAGAAATCGTGCACTGCTACCCATTATTTTCGGGAGAAATGGGTATTGTTGCTCTGCGATTCTGAGTGAATCTGCATGAAATTAACCTTAAAAATGCTGCAGTCTGACATTCAGACTTGCACACCCCCCCTCCCCTTTTTTTTTTTGTAGCAAGCAGGATGTAAACGTTTTTCTGTACTTTTTACAAGCTGACAATTCCATCACCTGTACACGTTATTAACTTCAACTCTTTTTTCCCTTGCAACCGACTATACAGCGACCAGCTACATTTACCAAAGCCTGGGTGATGTGGAGTGGTACATAAAGATGAAGCTGTCGTCATGGCAACAGTGAGTGAAGTATCGAAAATCCCCAAGGAGAAGCCAGTGCTCTGAGCATAGGTCACTGGAACCGGGGGACTAACAGGTTGGCCGCTGGTGAACCATTTGGAAGAACTCCTGTATCTTGTTATAAGCTTTTTTCTTTGCTGTCCAGGTTTTTAGGGTACTAGCTTAATCTTTTTTTTTTTTTATTTTTTACTGAAGCTAACACTTAGGCTGTAGTTAGTCTCTCACACACAACCCAGAACTGAAACAGGCTGCTGTACTTTCTTTTTTAGTCTAGCATTTCTGTTAACTGAAGCTCTTAACCTGCACACGAATTTGGGGTAGTAGTTTGGGTAGGCTTTGCTTTCTTTCTTAACCAGTTTTGGGTTCTTAGTTCCACTTTCTGGCTCTGTATAATTGCAGTTTGAATTCACAGTAAAACGAGGGTACGGAAGTCTTGAATTTGTACGTTTTTACCAATTATGATGTAAGCAGTCCCTTCTATGTACCTGTTTGCAGAACTGGGAATTGCATTGGAATTTTCTTTTTATGAGACATGTAGTCAACTGAGGTGGTATTTCTAATGCTGAGAAGTAAGAAAAAGCTAAATAAGTGTTTTGGACAAGCATATTTTCTTTGGGATCTTTGACGAGCATATGTGATGTAGAACTGCATGTAAAAATGTTTGTGTGCATGGAGAAAAGCTCGTATTATGGAAAAACTGCTTTTTAAATAACTGTGTGCCAAAACCTCTGTGTTCTGAGCAAAGTGCAACTGTTGTTTAACTTGTAGAATGTAGTTTGAAGTTGATTTTATTTCTTTTAACTGTGCCTGAAAGCTGCAGAAAGTCCTGAGACTGGAAATGTGACTCGTGTGGTGCTGTAATCTCACATGGTGCTTTGAGGTGCTCAGTCAGCTGTTCCTCACTCAGGGGCCCTGCAGCGGGGCTGCATTAATGACACACATTCTTAGTGCCTTCAGACTGTCCTGCAAACCTGTGCTGCTTGTGTTTGTGATCCTGGAGACAAACAGAGAACTGGTGTTCTTTTACTGACCAGCATAACAGATCTCTGCTCTTTGAAATGAGGTGCTGGTGCTCTGCTGTACTTGTCACAAGGGCTTTGCTCATTAGGAACAAAACTCCACGCAGGGCACTGTTCCTCCAAGTATTAGTCACGTCAAAGACATCAAAGTTTAATATTACACCAAGTGAAGCTGCAGCTGTGTGGAGAACTTAGGTCTCGTTTGTCAGAGTGATTTTTTTTAAAAAGGTGTTTTTAATTTATTTATTGTTACAAACACATTACAGTGTGTGTTAATGTTCTGGGTTGTTACACAATCTAAATCCCAATCAAGTTTTACATCTTGAATGTTGGATTGACTTCCCAGAGGGGGGCACGGTGTGCTCCGTTCTTAAAGTCTTGCCTGGAGCCCCAGTGCTGGTCTGTAGGAACAGATTCCAAGTAAGAACTTGCAACACTCCTTGGTTATACAGGGTTTGAAGCTTATATTTCATATATAAGCGTACAAATTCTTTCTCTCTGGTTTGTTACTTGACCCTGAGATAATTCTTGGACTGAGAATTGAGTGCAGCAAATGCAGTGGCAAAGTTCCTCTTTTTTCCTAGTAGAAAACAAAGAAGTTTTTCAAAGGGGAATCTCTGAAGTTTCTGACTTGTAAATAATTGTTTACCAACATTGCAGAGTTTATAGCAAAAGTATTAAATTGGTAAATCAATGCAGTGGAGAGCTTGACTTTTGCCAGTAATAAGGTGCAGAAAAACACTTAAGCCTTTTCTTTTTTCCATAAGTGGATGAAAGGCTGCATTTGTCTGGAAATCCTGTCTGGATAAACTGGTGGTTTTCATGGCTTCCGTAGGGCTGTAGGTCTCTAGGACTTGTGACCAAAGGAATGTGGGACAGCAGAGTAAAGCAAAGCACACTTGGCATGTTGGGTTTCCTGCCCCTGTGCTGTGGAACGTGTGCCAAGTGTGAGCTGTTGGTGCTGATCCCGTGGCCCTGTGTGAGGACAGTGAAAACTTAAACTACAGTAAAGGCTCATGTCTGTCCTGCTGCACTTGGAGCCACCTTAACTTCCTTCCAGAGCTCTCAGGGAACGCAGGGTCGTGTGGAAGGTGGGGTGCAAGTGTTTAACCAGAGATCTCCCACCTGTGATGAAGCTTTCTGCTAACAAGCAGCTTGGACACCTGAACTCACTCTGGGTGCTGCTCTGCAGATCCTGTTAATGCCACCTGAACTCACTCTGGGTGCTGCTCTGCAGATCCTGTTAATGCCAGTGATCTCGAGATGAAATTGTGGAGACAAATACTGAAGGAAATACTATCAACACCAGTGAAATTAATGGAAATGGATTGGAAGTGAATCAGTTTCACTGATGGGAAGAACTCAGCTTGGTTGTTCCATTGTCCCACTCCAGAGCACTGTGTTCAGCCTGTCTCTGTAGTGCTGAAGTGTTCAGACAAAATCAGCTCCTTGCTGAAGTAATTACCTTAAAGAAGCTTGAAAAGCTTTTCTTTTTCAGTTAATTTATGGGGAGAAAAGAAAAGCAAGCAAGCAACCATAAACAAAACAAAAAATCCCCCAAGTTTGGTTTTATTTAGAGGAGGTGAAATGAAAAACTTTGTTAACTTGTCCTGATGAATGAGAGTAACACACTTAACTAGAGGAGGTACTCTGATGGAGCATGGAAAACCTGGCATTTTATATAATGAGACAGTACTTGAATTGTGCCAGGAAGCTGCAGTTGTTCATTCCAGAGCTGGGAGCTGCATCTCAGCCCCTTGGGAAGAGCAGGGCCAGCTCATGCTTCAGGTGCATGGTTGTACAAGATGCTTTTATTAGGGAAGTTTGTGTCCTTTGCCCATGGCAGTGTCTGTCCAGGTGACTGCAGAGGTCATGGCATAAACTGGATTATTGAAGTTGGGGGGCTCGTCCAGCCTTGTCATTAAATTGACCCTTTCTTCTTGGGGTGGGAACCTTGGTTTTTGAATGTTTTTTCTGCTCTGCGACCTATCAGGGAAGAGAAGTAAGATCCACTCATGGAATTTGCAAGTTGGCAGTGAAATATTCTGTCTGATACAACAAAAGCTGTATTTTGAATCCACTTTGCATTACTTTTTTTTCTTCTGAAGGTAACGTAAAATAAATTTGTCACCAGTGCTTGGGGTGTATCATGTACAGACCACGGTTTATTAGAGCATAACAAGCTGCAAAAACATTATTCTGCTTTGGAAAGCACATGGAATGTGTGAGGCGTATTACAGGGAAAAAGCTGATCTGTCTTCAGGAGGAAGTGGATTAAAATATCCCGTGTGGAATGTTGAAAGGTCAAGTCTAAGCACGGACAAAGCAAAGAATATGCAATGGCGTGTGACACTTGTGCATGAAGTGTACAGAAGGTTATTGTGGTTAAACATGCTCTGGGCAGTTCAGGGGTTGGATTCAGAAGGAATTAGGGCTTGACTGTGCTGGAGTTTGAAATCTCTCTCTGAAATGAGCTGTTGTTTGACAAATGCAAACAGCAGCAGGAACATCCGTGGTACCCCTGGAGAAGGGGGCAGGCCCAGAGTCCCAGGTTAATTCTGTGCTTCACTCAGCTTTTCACACATCGCAGGGCAGGGCTGGCTTCTCTGAAGGGTGATTCAGCTGCTCTTACAGCTGCATAGGACACTGCCATTTCTAAAGCACGAGTTGCTACTTTAATACCAGTAAGAGCCCTGTTCTGGCTTACTTCTGCTTTGAAATCCTGCCTGGCAAAGGACTCCTGCCACCTCTGCCACGGAGAGGAAATGTTCTTGGGAGTGCCCTCCATCAAGCCAACTCCTTCCAGCAGCTGGAGCAGTGCAGTTTGCATACACAGGAGCAGAAGGTTAATTTTTTTTTTTTTTTTATCTCAGCCATCTAATCTGTAGCTAGCCAAAAGCAGCAACTAAACTAGTTTATCTAAACTTGGACAGCACAAGATTAATGCTTAAACTTGCTTGCAGGAGTTGAAAACCGGTTTCTGTTGCCATTAGTTGGTTGGAAGGGAAAACAGAGTTGCCGTTATTTTTGGATATGCAAAACAGTTTTGATTTTATTTCTTGCAAACTATAGGACTCCAAGCCCCCTGATACTTGATCAGAACTACATAAACACCAAAAATCAAGTAATCAAAGCAGAAAGGAGGGTACTGAAGGAGTTGGGATTTTGTGTTCATGTCAAGCATCCTCATAAGGTGAGTTCTCAACAATAATGTAATTGTAATTCTTACTCTACCTTGGTGGCATCACTGGGAGCTGTGGAACGAGAAACACAGGTGTCAGAATGACCTGAATTCTTCTCTTTATTCCTGGGTAGTTATTCATGTTTCTGCCAGAGAACTTGGGCAAACAGGCATATTGACTTTAGTAGAAGTCACTTCCCTGGGAAAGGGTAAAGGTGGCTGGTTGGAAAAGCATGGAAAAGTAGTGAAATGAAGAATTGTTTGTGGATGACATGAGAGCTTAGAGTGTGTGCTTGGAGAGAAGGAGCCCCCATTGTTTGGGCACACTGTTTGATTTTATTTTTACATACGTATATATTTATTTCCTTACTCCTGTTTTATGTGTTGAAACTGAGTCTTTTTTCTGTTTCCTCCCTCCTTATTCCTCAGATCATTGTTATGTATTTACAAGTCCTAGAATGTGAACGTAATCAAACCCTGGTACAGACAGCCTGGTAAGTTTCTATTTTCCATTCTTTTCCTAGCCAGGAAAATAGTAGCAGAAATAACAAGCCTGCTGATCCCTATGCAAAGCAATGAGATGTAAGTTACCACCCAAACACATTTGGAAAATCTCGTGGTGCTTGTTTCTGCTTACTATTTTCATGGCTTGATTCCGGCGTAGCGATGGAGAACTCAATTTAACTTTGTTCTTTTTTCTACTCTTTGATTGAAGGGTAGTCCCTGCTGGTAAGTCATAGAGCTCTGCCCTCTGCACCTCAGCCCATGACCTGGGGATGGCTGCTTTGGCTGCCCTTCTCTCCAGCCAAGCCAGTGCAAGCCTCAGCGAGTTCACTGCCGTCACCCAAAGCCACCGGGCAGCACCTCCTAGTTCTGTCCAGGATTTGTATATTTGGTTCTAGAAGTAACTGTTACAACTGTTTCTCGATGTCTTTGTTGCCTTCCTGCTGTATGTTAAAGGACACGTGGGGGACCGTTCTGCCAGCGTTTCTTTAGTTGATTTAACATTTAAACTTGAGTTAAACAGAGGAGGACAGTGCATGCAGCATGTTCACCTAGCAGCCAGGCTGGGCATGGGGGTGTAGAGTCCTCACTCACTGACTGCTGTTCCTCTCTCCCATGGCTTGGGAATTTAGAAATCCATGGAACTCTGCTGTTCTCTTATCTCTGGGCATGTGTTGCTTGGCAGTGCCAGCCCTGTGCAAGAGCAGGAGCTCAGGGGAGTGGGGGTCCAATTCTAACTCAAAGGTCTTTTCCAATGCTCGATGAGCAAATGGGATGCTTCTCCCTGGATGAAGTTGATGTGACTTAAGGCACACAAAATTTAAATGCAGTCAGAGTTTTATGAACTCTGTAGGTTGCATGTAGCCTCTGGAAAATGGTAGGTGGAAAATACACCTTGCTCTCCTGGTGGCACTTCAGTTCTGCGTTGATATTTTAAAGTACAACCTTATTGGTGTTTAAGACAATCAGCTGGACAGATGCAAAGTATTTGTTAGATTGTAACTCAGTGGACACTTCCCAGGATAACTTAGCCTCAGAAGTAGCCACTGCACACTTCTTGAATTACTGCTGCACATTATTGTCTTGGGGTTTAAACCAGTGGCAGTGGTGCAAACTGGTGCAAAGTGACACATGTAAACATCCAATACAGTCATCCAAAAGAAGTCACGTGTTTAATGTAACGACAGAAAAAATAATAAAGTCAATTGAGTCTCCACTATTGTTATCCTCTAAAAGAGAAGCGAACTGGAGATCCAACCTGCGCTGCTTGGTTTTTTAGGAATTACATGAACGACAGCCTCCGGACAAACGTGTTTGTTCGCTTCCAGCCGGAGACCATCGCGTGTGCGTGCATTTACCTCGCTGCTAGAGCCCTGCAGGTGAGCACTGGCTGCACTGAGCATTGCTACTCGCCTGGCTTAAAGAAAATTCATGGAACTACTGCAGCAAAACCTGGCCTGAGATCTCCGTTAAGCTTCTCCTTGTTTGATTTGCAGATCCCGCTGCCTACCCGTCCCCACTGGTTCCTGCTCTTCGGTACCACGGAAGAGGAGATTCAGGAGATCTGCTTAACAACTCTGAAGCTTTATACCAGAAAGAAGGTGAGTTTGACATGTTGGGTTTCCCTGCTTGATGCTCAGTGCAGCTTGAGCTGAGTTATGGTTGTCCAAAAAAGTTTGGGGATGCCTAATACAGATGTACTAATGGGAAAGGTTCCTCTGAGGGGAGAACAAATTCTGGAAGTTACATTACTGGACAGATCATTAAAAGCCAACTCAGTATTTTTCAGGAAGGAGATGAAAATATGAATGACATTAGTTCAGCTTCTTACCTGGTTGTTACTTCCACAGCCCAATTACGAATTTTTGGATAAAGAAGTAGAAAAGAGGAAAATGGCACTACAGGAGGCAAAACTGAAGGCGAAAGGTTTAAATCCAGATGGAACTCCAGCACTCTCAACGCTGGGTGGCTTTTCTCCTGCATCCAAACCATGTAAGTTTGTTTTCTGAACAGAAACTTGTGTGATGCTGTGTGATATGTATGAATGTAAAAATAAAGTAGGTTTGCTTTTTGAGCTGTTAGACAGTTCAGACTTTCTCACAGAATGAAGCAACAAGGTAAATCTCTTTTTTTTTTTTTTTTTTTTTTTTTTTTTTTTAACATAGATTTTAAAACCAGTCTCAAAACCTTGAAACCAAAATTGAGGGAAAAGGGATGCTTTATTCCATATTTCCCCAGATAAGAGAGTGATATATTAATAATATGCACCCCTAAGAGAACGAGGTAATGAAGCAGGAGTTGCTGTGTGTTCTGTGATGTGAAGAGAGGCTTTCTGGATTTAATTTGGGGGTGCTGCAATAGCCTTCGTGGCCCCTTCTGCAGCAGGTATCTGGAAGTTCCTTCCCCTGTTTTTTTTAATGCCCTTGGCAACTGTTTGGTGCAATGAGGGCAGGCAGCTGGTGGGCAGGAAATGGGGGAGGGACAGGCCCAGCACTGCCTTGGCATCAGGGGGAGTGAACTGGAACACATACCTTGAACTGGCCAGTCTGTCTGAACTCTCAGGGTTTCTCCTGAAGAGCCCTGAGTGTTCAGAGGTCTTTGGGCTGGGAAGTGTGAATTTCTCACTCAGCAAGGAAAGTGTTTCATTTCTGCGAGGAGCCAGGGTTGGAAGAGTTTGAAAGCAGGAGCTGTGGTGGGCTTAACAGCCCTTCCATGAAAGGGGAATCCATCTCTGGGCTGTACGAACTGACTAGAGACAGATTGACTTCTTAACTAGATAATTTTATTTGTTACTCATTTATATTTGTGCCATTAATGTGAAGATGAAATCTGTAGTTTTGCTGGGCAGGCTTAATCCTTTCTATAGTGTTGGAAACGAGTGTCAGGGTAACAAGTTCTGTATTGTGGGGCATGAGGGCAGCTTTGATTTTGTACCTTTTGGCCCCAGGTGAGCCTGGCTGTGTGCTCTGAATCTCTCAGTGCTGTTCCTCCTTCATGGGCAGAGGGTTTTTCCATGAATATCCCATTCCAGGAGTGAATATAAATGGAGAGATGGGATGAATTAATAGCTGTGGAGTTCATATCTACACTTAGTGCAAGTCCTGGTGAAGGTGTATAAGGGATGTACAGTGTGTTTATGACAAAGGATGAATAAAGAGCTAACTTTGAAATGAAATTTAATTCTTAGCTTCCCCAAGAGAAGTAAAAGCTGAGGAGAAATCTCCAGTGTCTGTGAATACCAAAACCATTAAAAAGGAGCCGGAAGAGAGGCAGCAAACCTCAAAGAGCCCTTACAATGGGTAGGTAAAACTCCCCTCCTGATAAGAGAGCACTTCAGTGCCAGTGCTTTCAGCTGAAGCCCAGGGGCTGCTCCTGAGCCCGGCGTGCTGTGGCGAGCGCCTGAGCCGTGCTGGTGTCTCCCTGCAGGCTGAGGAAGGAGAGCAAGAGGAGCCGGAGCAGCAGAAGCGGCAGCCGGTCCCGCTCCCGGACAAAGTCCCGCTCGCGCTCCCACACCCCCCGCAGGCAGTGAGTGGGGCTGGGGGGCTGCACGGGGAGGGGTGGGCTGGTGGGTTTGTCACACTCAGTCCTGTACATACAGGGTGTCTCAGCAGGGCTTTGCACTCCCCAGTGCTGCCAGCAAAAGGGAGAGGTTTGGCTTGACTTCAGGCTCTCAGTTCTGCGTGTGGAGCTGCTCTTCAGAGTTCAGGCTGTGAAATGGAAGCTTTAAGCCTGTCCTAACTGCACTGTACCTGAGGAGTCTGTGGTGGGCTGGGGTTAGTCTTCCTTTGTTGGATAGTCTTCACAAGGATCCCATTACAAGGGAGAGCAGTCTCTGGGAGCGCAGTGCCCTTGGAAGGGGAGAGAAGTGCTCCAGGTGTGGCAGCCTGCTTGTGTCAGTGCTCCCTGGTGCAGTGCCTGGCTCTTGAGGACTCTGCCCCTCTCCTGGGATGGGGAGAGGGGGATGCAGTGAGAGCTGCTGCCTTTAGATGGGGATATTCCAAGAATCTTCAGGCTCACATCTAAATTGGAGGCTCCCAGCTTGGATCTCAGTGAAGTGCTCCCCAAAGCGTCACTGAAGGAAAAAGGTGATACCCAATTAGTGATCCGGTGTTGAGGGAAGGCCCTTGACAATGTGGACAAAAGATTCTGCCTTCTGTTTTTAGTTTGGGCTGTTGATTTTCAACTGAGCTCACCTAAACCACTCACGGAGTGGTTGGGGTTGGAAGGACGTTAAATGCCACGTCACTGACCCCAGCCTTCCATGGGGAAGGCTGTGTGTCCCGAGACATTCGCTGTCCTCCCTCACTTACCCTGCCTGGGGGACAAAGCCTGGTTTCTTCCAGTAACATGGAAGCTCTAAACACTGATTTGTGTGACTTTGCTGGTGTGGGGACACGCTGTAACTGCTCTGTTCCCTCTCGTGCAGCTACAACAACCGGCGCAGCCTGTCGGGCACGTACAGCTCCCGCTCGCGCAGCCGCTCGCGCAGCCACAGCGGGAGCCCGCGGCGGCACCACAACCACGGCTCGCCCCACACCAAGGCCAAGCACGGCCGCGAGGAGCTCAAGGGCGCCAGCAGACACGGCCACAAGCGGAAAAAGTCCCGCTCCCGCTCTCAGAGCAAGTCCCGGGAGCACTCGGAGGCGGCCAAGAAGCACCGGCACGAGCGCGGCCACCACCGGGAGCGGCGCGAGCGCTCGCGCTCCTTCGAGCGCTCGCACAAGGGCGGGAAGCACCACGGCAGCGGCCGCTCGGGGCACGGCCGGCACCGGCGCTGAGCCCTGAACCCACGGACTGGGGGCACGGCACGGGGACTGCACAGGGCTGGGCCACCTTCCACCCAAATCTCGGTTTCTAAAAGGTGTAGGAGACTTTTTTTCTTTTGGGAAAGGAACTGTTACCAACTTTTGCACATAATACCTTAGCAGTATCCCAGAGGTGGCAAACGATCAGGTTCACTGTATGTATTAGAGTTGTGTATTGTTTATTGAGCTGAGAACTGGAGAAAGGATTTCTGTAAAAAAAGCAAAACGTACCTTATTTTTATACCAGTCAATTGCAGACGCTTATATTTAAGTATAGTTATTTGTTTAAACATGGTGGAGACTTTCTTACACTGGTTTTAGTCTGCATGTGTTCAAAGATTTTTACAAGAAATAAAATATAAAGCTTTTTTTTTTTTTTTACTGCCTGTTGGATGCCAAATGTGTGGAAACTGAACTTGGTTTTCTTACATGCCGTAGCTTGACCTTTGTGCCTGAGTGGGACACAGGCTGTGGATGTGCTGCTGTTGGTTGGGAGGAGAAAACTGGGGAAGCTTTGGATGTTCGGGGGTGCAGCTGGGAAGCCATGCAGCAGTTGGAATAAATAAATGGTCACGGGCCTTCCTAAAGTTCTGTGGGATGGACCCCTGGGGAGTTTGAGGGTCTCCCTGCCCCTCTCCCTTTGGAGCTGCTCTCAGCTGTTCAGGTGGTTCCTGGAGGGATCAGGTGTGAGGGCTGTATTCCCATCTTTCATTCCAGTGGCAGGATGCTGGAGGGGACGGAGGGGATCCTGTTGCAGACGTGATGCTGACAGCACCACCCCTTCCCTGCGGCGCAGCTTGGGAAGCTCAGACATTCTCCGTGCAGCCCTGGGAGCAGGAGCTGCTGGGACACGGCCATGTCCAGCTCCTGGAGCTGTGGGAAAGGAGAGCTGGAACGGGAGCGAAGGACGTGGGTCTGACCCTGCAGCTGCTGCCCGGGTGGTACCGAGGCCCGGGGCCTGCAGTGAGAGGTGTTGGCTGTCCTGCGAGCCCCGGGGCTCTCTGCAGCGCCTCTCCCGTGCCTGCTGTGGCTGAGGCTGGAACGTTCCCCTGCAGAGTGCAGGTGCCACAGCCCGGTCCCTGGCACAGGAGCAGTGCTGCTCTCCGTTGGGCAGATGTTCTGCAGACCTCAGAGAGGAGAGGAAAACTGAGCAGAAACTGCATGGTTGGTGCATCTGCCCTGTGTCCTGCTGGGCCCCTCTGCAGCTGCTCTGGAAATGTGAAAGTGAATGTGTATTTTGGAGGAGGAAAAGGTAAAATGTCTCTTTCTGTTTCTTGGTTACCACTCTGTTTTTCAATCTGTAACAACTGTTTTGTGTGTGCTGCTTGCAGGAAAATGTGTTTGTTGCTATGGAAATTGAAGGAGGTTTTTCCCCCAGATGCAAATGCTCGGAGTCCAGAGCAGAGAGAAAACCCTGGGTTTGGAGGAGCAGCACCACTGACTGCCTTGGATTTGGGGTCTGTGTTGGGGTGACCCAGGGAGGGCTCAGCCCTGGGTTTGCGTGAGCACCAAGAACCCCTCTGTGCTTCCAGAGCTTCACTTCCTGGAGCAGCTGGAACAGCTGGAGCTGTGGAACAGTGGGACAGCACCTGATCCCCCCGGCAACCCAGCAGGGAGTTGGATGTTTGTTCTTCCATGGGGGAGAATCCCACCCCCAGGCAGGGATGGGAGGTGGCCTGGAGCCCGCCAGGGCTGTGCCAGCGCTGGGATGTGCAGGAGGCTCTTCCTGAGGGGAAAGCAGCAGCTCCCAGGTGGGAGTCACAGCCTGGCCCTTGGGCTCTGTGTGGGTTCTGCAGGGGCACGAGGGGCAGGTGAGAGTCCTGAGGGGCTGTGGCCCCTCAATGCCCCATTCCCTGCAGGACTTGTCAGGGACACAACAACTGAAATGTCCCTGCACCAGTTCCTGTCTCTCCTAGGATGTGGAAATGTCCCGGAATTTTGAAGTGTCCCTGTATTTTCATGGAGCTCTGAACCACAGAAATGAATCATTTGACAGGGCTGATGGACTTCAAGCACCTGTGGCGACCTCCAGGAGTCACCTGAGGCTCCGCTCTGCTCTTATCTCGGTAGCTGAGACAATTTCCTGGGAAATCTGGAGTATTCTTGCCGTGGGTGGTGCTGCAGCCTCTGCCACACTGCTGGAAATCAGGTGCTGCCACTGGGCTCCGAACATCTGAGACCCACAGGGACAGGGAAATGTCCCAGCCAGCTCTCCTTGGGTACAGGGCTTTCTCACCCTCAGAGTTGCTTTTTCTCTGAAAAAAAGGATTTTGTTAAATTTTTTTTTACTAATTTTCAACAAAAAGATGTGAAGATTTCAAGGCTTTTCATACAAACTGTTGTGCTTGTCCTTCACTTTCAGGTTTGTCACAGATATTGGAAGGATGAGCGTGGACCAGGAGCTTTGGATGGTTTGGGAAGAGAAAAAAATGAACAATGTGAGAACATTTCTGATGGAAATTGGCCCAACAGGTCCCTCTCAGGGCTTCAGTGACCCCCCAACCCCACAGGTGAGTGGCAGCAGGTGAGGTGATAAGGGCCCCTTTTCCAGGAAGTCCTTCCCTGGTTGCTGCTCCTGCCAGGAAATGCTCATAAAATCCATGACTTCACGTCAGGCCAAGTCCGTGACTCTCCTTGTTGCTCCCAAGCTCCTCGGGGCAGGAAGCAAAAACCCTCCTGGCCAGGCTGGCAATAACATCCCCCTTTGGAAAAAACACTCCTGCAAAGGAAACAGCTTTCCATCCCCTCCTCCTGCCTGGCCACTGCCCAGCAGGGCCATTAAAAAAAAAAAAAGTTAAAATTAGTAAAGCTGGCCCAAAGAAAAAAGTCTTTGTATTCCAGTGGAAGGAAAAAACTTGGCACAAGTGACCATTTTTGTCCCAGGATGGAGAATCCTTCTGGATGGGGGTTGCTGGAGAGGCCGAGGGGCTCGTGCCCCGACCCTGCAGAGACATTCCAGCTTCCCAGCGCCCCGGGGCTCCAGGGATGCCGTGCCCCCCTCATTCCCAGGGGGTTCCGTGCCCCCCTCATTCCCAGGAGTTCCGTGCCCCCCTCATTCCCAGGGGGTTCCGTGCCCCCCTCATTCCCAGGGGGTTCCGTGCCCCCCTCATTCCCAGCGGGTTCCGTGTCCCCCTCATTCCCAGGGGGTTCCGTGCCCCCCTCATTCCCAGCGGGTTCCGTGCCCCCCTCATTCCCAGCGGGTTCCGTGCCCCCCTCATTCCCGGGATGCCGCAGCTGCTCCCGCTGCCGTTCTGGGTTTCCTCTGTAGGTGGAAGTGTTGCAGAGCCCAGCCGAGCCTCCCCTGCACCCGCGGCTCTGCCGGGGCTGGACGCACCAAAAGCCACCAAGGTGAGGAGGGGACGAATGTCCTGCCCTGGGCCGGGGGCAGAGCAGCCCCGGCCCTCGGTCACAGCCTCGGCTGAGCAGCCCCAGGGCCTGTGCTCAGGAGCCAAGAGGGGAAACCCACGGCAAAATGGTCTTAAACCAAGGGAATCTCCTGAAGGGCCCTCACAGATTTAATTGCCCCTGATCAGTGACTGGTGAAGCTTCCCAAGACTCCTTTGTGACTCAGGGCCCCAGGTTTGTATGCAGCAATCGGGAGCTGGGACCCAAATGCCTGAGGTCCCATTTTAAAGTGATTTAGAGGGCGAGAAGCTGAGGTTTTGTTCAAAGCCTGAAGGCTTTTCAATGCCTCAATACCTCTGAAACAGGAAACACCTTCAGCATCTTTCTGCCAGCTGGAGATGGTTCAAAACCTGCCCCCCACGCTGAGGAGACACCTGGCCTGAGGACACAGTGGCATTACAGTGACTGAAGGAGCGCAGAGGGGAGAGCCTGGAGCTGTTCCTGCTGTCCCAAGGGAATAAAACTCATCCTCCCTGGGCAGGGAGCATCCTCCCTCCTCAGCACCCTGCGGGTGCCTCTCCAGGCTGGCAGCCCTGGGCCAGCCCAGTCCCGGACCAGCCCTCCAGGATTCCACACTTTTATCCACAGGCGGGGCGGGAGCACGGCCGTGCTTTGCCATCAAGGAAACCTCAGGCAGCGAGCAGAGATGGTGTCTGTGACACCCGGCTCTGCTCGGGGAGCTCCGTCTGCCTCCCTCAATGGGCGCGGGATGGCCCGGGGCTGCTTTTCGTTCCAGGACTCCTCGCGGGCTCCCCCGGCAGCAGCGAAGCCACCGGAGGGTGCCGGAGCTGGGGACACTGAGGCGGCATCGCCACCCTGCCCTGTGCCCTCCTCCTGCGGCAGGCACGGAGCAGAGCCAGCGCTGACCTCGGCACGGGCCAGGGAGCAGGAATGTGTCCTCACCCACCTTCCAGCCCCCAGGGTGAGAGGTTTCGAGGAGCTCATCCAGTGCCAGCCCCTTCCACTGTCCCGGGCTGCTCCAATCCGACCCGGCCTCAGACACTGCCAGGGATCCAGGGGCAGCCACAGCTCCGTGGGCACCCCGAGCACCGAGTGTCCTGCTCGTGCTCTCAGGGCTGTGGTGATCATGAGGTTTAAGGTCCTGAAATCATTTTCCCTGGGTCAGGCTAAGAGGAATCCCTGGGGACTTTTGCCTTCTGGGATCTGTGCATCTCCTCCACAGAGCCTGCTGCGTGCCAGGAGCCTGCCCGGGCTTTGGCTCTCCCGTTATTTCAGGCACTGGCTTTGGATTAAATGCTCATTACATGAACCCCGCGTTGTGCTGTGACCCAGGGGAGAGGCTGTTCCACAGCCCCAGGGGAGGGGATGTTCCCTGGCCCTGCTGCGTGGCCCTGCCCAGCTGTGGATTCCCCACGACTCCGTCGCTGCCGGGGCCAGGCACACGCGGATCCTCTCCCGATGGAAGTCCTGTGGACAAGGAGCAGTTTCCCTGTCAGGTGGATCTTCAGCAGGTGTGGAACATCCTTGCCCAGAGCCAGCCAGAGGAAAGGATTTCTGTGGGTTTCTATGGACACAAATCCACAGAAAATCCTGATCTCCGGAACCAACCTTTTACCCAGGGATCATAAACCCAAATTCTCCCTGTGTCCAGCTTGAGCGGGTGAACTCCTGCCTCATCCAACTCCAGCTACCGCTACCATCACCCTCCAAGGAGGTGCCGGGGTTATTTTTAGAAGGAATCTACAAAAACAACCCCCAAAGCAGACATCAGCAAGCAGAATGGAGTTGGCAGCCACCGAGGCCACGCTGCTACTTGGTTACACCCCCGGCGCCCGTAAATCCTGCTCCACGTCTGACCCTTCCCGGACGCCTCCCAGCTGTTCCCGAGGATCCTTTTTTGGGTACTTTTCCCCAAAGGCACATGTGGTTCTTTGTTCAGAACTCCACGGTGATTAAAATGACCGCTCAGTCCTGGTGAGTGAAAACAAACCCCGCAGCCAGCGCAGCGCACAGGAAACAGCTGGGAGAGGGCGCTGGGACGGATTTCCATAAAAGCCGATGATTCATGGAAATGTGCGGTGAGCAGGGTCAGCCTCGGGCTCCTGAGGAGCTTCTTCCGACGGAGACGATCCCGGAGCCAGCCCCGCTCCGCCCGCCCGTCATTCCCGAACTCCCAGTGCCTGCCCCGGCACCAGCCCGGAGCAGAGCGGCCGGAGCTCCTGAAATGCAGCCGGGGGATGCTGCAGCCCCGCTTTGTGCTGCCCTGGAAGTGCTGTTCAGCTGCCCTGGGTGTGGGAAAAGGGATGTCAGGAGAGGGCAGTGCCTGTGTGACAGGGGCTGAGGGACAGGACACAGGGAATGGCTTCCCAGTGCCAGAGGGCAGGGCTGGATGGGATATTGGGAAGGAATTGTTCCCAGGGTGGGGAGGCCCTGGCACAGGGTGCCCAGAGCAGCTGTGGCTGCCCCTGGATCCCTGGCAGTGCCCAAGGCCAGGCTGGACAGAGCTTGGAGCAGCCTGGGACAGTGGGAGGTGTCCCTGCCCATGGCAGGGGTGGGATGGGATGAGATTTAAGGTCCCTCCAGCGCAGCCCAGCCTGTGATGGTGATGATGGTGAAGGACACTTGGGCAGGACAGAACGTGACCATCCACCAGGAAGAACCTGCTGCGTTCCGTGGCGTTCCAGGCTCCTTTCCTCCATGCCCAGAGGTTTCTTCCAGGACTCTTTCAGTTCAAGGCAGGTACGTTCCAGCTGGGCATTACTCCCTGGAGTGGTGCCAGGCCAAACCAAACCACCTTCCACATCACATAAACTGGGAGATGGAAAATACCCTCTGGGGCACTCGGTTCAGCCACTCCTGCAGCGCAGGGCTGCTCCTGACAGGACATTTTCCATGGATTTTTCCCACCCACTTTGAATGACTCAAGCAAGGGGCTCCACCACCGCCCAGGGATCGTCCCAGCTCCAGCAGAGGGCATTTTCCTCTCTCTCACACTGAGACTTTCCTTTCCCAAATGTCAGCTCTTTCCTCCCATCCCGGACCCCCTGGGTTATTCCCCCCTTTCCCTGACATTTCCCACCCTGTTTTCATTCCGTGCCTGGCACCAGTGCCAGGTCCTGCTGATCTGGACTAAATCCTGCTGCAGGGAATGGAAGGGAGGGTGGGGCCTGGAGAAGTGGCCTCAGAGACACCCTGGGCAACCCCCCTCACTGGAATGGTCTCCATCCCCTGAGAGGTCTGGTGGCACCTGTGCCTGTCCCTTGGGAAGGAGCAGAGTCCCACCCTGGCACTGAGCCCTGTCCCCACTGCGGGTGGAGCACGGTGGGATCGCTCCGGGCACGGCCGATCCAGAGCCTGGAGGGCCAAGGGAAACAATCCATGGGAGCATGGAAGGGTTATCAGGGTCTGGGAACAGCTCCCAGGGCAGTGCCAGATGCTCCACGCAAATTTTCTCTCTGGTGTTAAAAATCCCCTCACCGTTAATCCCTGGCAGTGCCCCTTTTATCATCCCACCCAAAGGAATTCTGTGCTGTGAGGATGACACCCCTGGATCAGGGTTCCACACCATTACGGCTGTTTGGGGGCTGTTCTTCCTCCAGCAGGACACCCTCAACCACCTGTAACCACCAGGGACAAAATCCAACATTGAATTTTCATAATGGGAATAAGGGCCTGTTTTAAATAACTAAAAATGCGGCTGTGGGGGTTTGTCTGAGAAAGGAAATTTCCTCAATTTCATTATCCCGCTCTTTTTCTGGTATTGAAAATGCACAGTACAAAGAAAGACAGTCCGATTTATTCTGGTTAATACATTTTAATGGTCTGTGGCATCAGTTTCTATTTCCATGCACTTTTAACACTGCTTAGGAACTAAGATGCTTTTTCCTGCAGTCCAGTTTCTTCTCTTGTAGAAAAACTCCATCTGCAAGGCACAGTCGGGATCCCAGATCCTACACACACCTCAGAGCAAGGTCTAGTGATCATCCCAGCTTTGGTTTGTGATATCCCAGCGGGAGTGAAGCGATATCCATGGCAAGCTGTGTATGGCCAGGGCTAATCCCATCTCCTGCCGAAGGAGCAGCAGCACCGGGTGTGGGAGGGACTCTCCACATTATCTGGGGAGAACATTACATTTTGGGCAACTTTGGGTGGGAAAAGGGTGAGCCAGGCCAGGGCACTGACTGAGGTTCCGTGCCTTCCTCTCGTCCTGTCTCGCTCCCTGGGAGCAGGGACGGATCCCAGCGGCTCCACCCCCCCAGCAGGTTCAGTCAGGAGGGGTTTGGCCACGCCAGGGATCGTGTTTGGGGCTCACACCAAGGGTCAGCCCCATCCCACTGAGCCCCATCCTCCTGCCCACAGGAATCAGGCCTGGCACGGGGGATGGATCCTTTCTGGAAGGGTTCAGGACTGCGGGAGCTCACTCCAGAGCAGGCAGCACCCCCAGCCCTGCCAGGGGCAAGCTGGAGCCTTTCCAGCAGCGAAGGACAAGCCAAGCCCGTGCCATGGGATGTTTTCTCCAAGGGAAGGGCTGGAATGCTGCCCGCAGCCAGCAGGGCGGGATCCACAGGGACAGGTTTGTTCCCAGCCTGGAGCTTTGTTTGGCTTTGCCTCGTGCCACGAGCCCTGGAGTGCAAGGTCTCTGACACCACTCCTACAAGAAACATTCCCTTCAGGAAGTCTGATTTCCTAAAATTTCAGGGCTGTAATGAGGTGTCCACATCCTCCGTGGCACTTTGTGCTGCTGCCCTTCGTCTCACCATGGAAAACACTTGGTAAACTTTCCTTGACATGGTGAGATTTGTTAAACTGTTTTCAAAGCCAGTAAAAAAAGGGTCCCTGACATTTCCATATTTTGCTCATTGCTTAGCAGCAGGAGCTCCAGGTCCTGGGAGGGAGGGGGAGAAGGGAAATATTTGTTCTGGACTTGGTTTGGATTCAGGACCTGGACACTCCCTCATGCCAGAACCATGATCCCATTCCTGCTCCCGTTATTTTACGTGCTGTTCCTCCCTGGCCCACTCCCCCTTTACTCCAGCTGCTGCTCCAGGGCACAAACAGGGGGCTGTGGATAAGAGCCCAGATCTGAAATCATGGAATCACAGGCTGGTTTGGGTTGGAAGGGACCTCAAAGCTCATCCAGTTGCACCTTCCCTATCCCAGGCTGCTCCAAGCCCCATCCATCCCAGGTCCTGTGAGGATGGGCCATTATTCCTTTAAGGTCCCTTCCAACCCAAACCTTCTGGGATCCAGGGATTCTCTGATTTCGATCCTACCCATTGAAGATGTGCTGCTCTTTGTGCTCCTCTCGGGGAGACTCTTTTTCTTTTTCTTTTTCTCGTCTTGGAATGCCCCCAGCATTTAATTACACCATGAATAAATTAATGGACAGATAAACATTACCGCATCAAAAATAAATAAAAATTTAACCGGATTTTAAGCTGTAGAAATGGACGAGTCGGAGGCTGGAATGGATGCCCAGGCGGAGCTGTCAGAGCTGGCTCGGCCGGCGCCTCATCCCGGCGAGGACGCGGCCGCGGGGCTCGCTCAGCGAGGCCGCCCTTCCCTTGGGAGCGACGGCATCCGCGGGTGCGGGGCCGCTGCCGCCGTGCCGGCCGGAGCCGGGGCCCCTGGCGGCCCTGGCCGTGCCGAAGTGCCCGGACAGGCGGAGGTCCCCGGCGGGGAGGGAGCGCGGCGAGGCCGGCAGGGTCCCGCTGAGCCGGCGGAGCTCCAGCACCTGCTCCCGGGCCCGGCCCAGCGCCGCCGTCAGCTCGAAGCGCTCCTCGCACTCCCGGCGCACCGTGTCCTGCAGCAGCGAGTTCTGCAAAGAGAGACACCGGCAATGTGCCAGCCATCAAACCCGGGCACTGCCGGGACCCTGTGCCTGCTTCAGGGAATTCTGCAAAGAGAGACACCGGGAATGTGCCAGCCATCAAACCCGGGCACTGCCGGGACTCTGTGCCTGCTTCAGGGAATTCTGCAAAGAGAGACACCGGGAATGTGCCAGCCATCAAACCCGGGCACTGCCGGGACTCTGTGCCTGCTTCAGGGAATTCTGCAAAGAGAGACACCGGGAATGTGCCAGCCATCAAACCCGGGCACTGCCGGGACCCTGTGCCTGCTTCAGGGAATTCTGCAAAGAGGGACACCAGGAATATGCCAGCTATCAAACCTGGGCACTGCCAGGACACCGTCCCTGCCTCAGGGAGTTCTGCAAACAGACAAACACCGACACCCGGAAAAGCGCCATCCATCCATCCATCCACCCTGACCCGTGCCGGGACACGGACCCGCCCTGCGCCGCCCTCCTGTTCCCTCGGGAGCCCGTGGGGAATCCCAGGGCAGTGCTCCGAAGGTTTTTCTGCTCTCCTGCCCAGCCGGGAATGCTGCTCTCGGGAAGGAAAGGACCCGGACAGAGGCGCAGTGACACCAAGGGGGGTCAGTGCTGCTTCTCCCTGTAACCCCGTGCAGTGGGAGAGCACATCTGCACGGAGTCATGGAAGCAGGTATGGAATCAGGTATGGAATCATGGAATCACTCATGGAAAGGCCCTGGAGTCCTCCTGTTGTCCCAGCACTGCCAAGGCCCCTCTATCCCACATCCCCATCCCGGACTGGGCACGGATTGGGCACAACCTCACTGTAATTCCACTCACACCTTCCCTCACCTTTCCAGGGAATAACTCAGCACCAACCCCAGCACCACTTCACTTGGGAGGGTTTTCTTTTCATGTTGACCAATTCTTTTTCCTGCCACTGAATGGCTTCGGACATTCCAGCCTAATCTTATCTGCAGTCCCTGACTCCACATTTCTCATGGAGCAGCTCTCTCCTCCCTTCCCATTATATTCCAAGCATTCAGCAAATGCTTGTGGTCAGCATACCCATCAGCCCAATTTCTCTTTGCATTTAATTCATTTTTATGCATTCCTGAGCTAGGGAACGTGGCTGCACTGGTGGGAGATGGGACACCAGTCCAAGGAATGAGAAATATCCGTGTCTTCTACTCTAAGAACTGGGAATTCTTGATTGTTTACTCGTGTTTGGGCAGTGGGGCATGAGGCTACAGACTAAGGAAGGCCTTGCAGGACCTGAAAAATAGATCTATTTTCCTATAAAACACTGATTTAAGTGTTTGCTGAATTAAAACTTCCCATCTTTCGTGATCTGTCATATTTAGGAAATGATGATGGATTTGTTTGAGAAATCTCTGCATTTCAATGGATTTTCTGGTCTGAAATACAGAACTTTGAATGATTTTAGAAATCACATGCCTCCAAGTAAAAATAACCAGGCATTTCCTGGGTCATGTTCCTACCTCCTCTTGAACTTGACTCAAACTGTGAATCAGCTGTGTCCTCTCCTGGGTTAACTTTTCCAGTTCATCTGACTTGTGCTTAATTTCTTTCCTCAGTTTATCCAGGAATGATTCATTGTTGCTCTTTTCCATGGTCAGCTGGAATTCAAGCTCACTGATGAGCCTTTTAAGGCTCTGGATTTCTTTTTCCTTGTCTCCATCTTTCTCTGCCAGTTTCATTTGGGCATCTTGGAGCTTCTTCTCCAGAATTTCCGTCTCCATCCTCAGGCTCTTGGTGGCACTGGATATTAAACCTGGGATCTGGGTGAGATCAGACAGGAATTAATCTCCACTCAGTACCTCTAAATAGGGAGAATTAATAGCAGGCAAATGTTGACTTGAGGAAAAAAACCAACAAATTCAAACTTACAAGTCCTCAGAGAGGGGAAAAAAGCTCTGAATTTACATAACACCCTCAGAGGACACCAGAGAGCTGCAAATTAATCACCGCTCACTGAGAACACAGAGATTAATTAGAGTGTTCAAGATCAAACAGAGACACTGAGGTAAAAATGGGAAAATTTAACTTCAAGTTAAATTTACTGCAAGTCGGTGTTTCCTCAGGGTTTAAAAGTCACGGTTAAACATTTGTCAAGTGAACAAAGCCAAACTTATTTTCATCTCTAAACCACTGCTCAACGTCCCAGATTTTAAATAACAATATAACCTCATCACATTCCTTCTCATTTTTCCAGATTTCTCAGGAACTGTGTCAAACCTTTTGAAAACTCAGGTTGCAGGTACAGTTTCTCGATTTCTGTATAAAACTGGAGGGGGATCTGGAGCCCCCAAGCCCTGTGGTGCCAGCACCAGTCCAGCCCAGCTTTGCTGGCCACTCACCCTGGAGCTGCTGGGCTCACTTGGGAAGGGAAACAAATGTGGATGGGCTTCTGGCACCCCATCCCAGCCTGAAACCGCCCCAAGCTTTTAAAAAATGGTGATGTCAGATGAAATATAATTAACAGCTAGGCTGGGAACATAGAGGGAGTTTTGGTGGTGAAAATGTGAGATGAGGAAGAACTTCCACACCAATTAACTTGAACTGGAATAGTTATTTTCAGCCTGTTCCGTTAAAAATAATTAAATAGACTAAGACTGGGAAAAAGTACTGTATCATCCAGATGGGGGATGGCACACAGAGAAGGTTTTATTCCTTCACATTCCCATTTTTTACAGTTTTCTATGATCTTCTGCCAGGAGTTTTCTCTTGAGCACTGCACACCTTCTGCTGGAGCTCCTCGTGTTCTCTCTGGTACTTTGTGATCAGTTCCTGCTGTTTTTGTCTCTCCAGGTCCAGCTCCGCTCTGGCCTCTTCCCTGACTTTCAGAATTGCTTCTTTGTGCCGAGCCTCCCCTTTGGCCAGGTCCATTTCCAGCTGGGGGACAAGAGGGTGTCAGTGGCATTGTCAGACAGCTCTGGGATGGGAGGGACCCTAAATCCCACCCAGTGCCACCCCTGCCATGGGCAGGGACACCTCCCACTGTCCCAGGCTGCTCCCAGCCCCAGTGTCCAGCCCGGCCTTGGGCACTGCCAGGGATCCAGGGGCAGCCACAGCTGCTCTGGGCACCCTGTGCCAGGGCCTGCCCACCCTCCCAGGGAACAATTCCTTCCCAATATCCCATCCAGCCCTGCCCTCTGGCAGTGGGAAGCCATTCCCTGTGTCCTGTCCCTCCATCCCTTTTCCCCAGTCCCTCTCCAGCCCTCCTGGAGCCCCTTCAGGCACTGGAAGGTCACAGTAAGTTCATCCCAGACCCTTCTCCAGGCTGGAGTATTGGGTAAAATATCCCAGTCCGTACGGCTTCTCCAATAATTCACATTATAAATTCAAATTCGAAAATTCAGCCATAATTTCCCCAAAAGAAAAGCCCAGATTCTGGAGGACACCCTGAAGGCTGCAATTGGGAAAATGCTTTTCCTAACCCAGGACGTTCCCATTCCCTTTGTGGCTGACTCTAATGGATTTAATTGCAGCAGGCTGAGAGCACATTAAATGCACAACACAAACCTCTTTACTTCAAATGATTAAAAACACAAAAGGCCACAATGTGCTTAATTACAATTATCTAATTTCACACATTAATTATGAGCAGAAGTATAATAAATCTCCCTGAACTCTTTAAGGGGGAAAAGAGAAACTGGAAATATTTTCATTATTTTTTAAACCAAAATATACCAAATTTTGGGTGTGGAAGAGGTGCAAATCCCCCACTAAGGTTTAGCTTAAAAATTGCTGTATTTGTAAGATGCTCTAAGTAGACTCTTATTATTATTATTTTCTTCCTATTATTATTATTGTTGTTGTTGTTGTTATTTCTATATTCTTAGGTGGGAGTTGGGATTCTGAACACAAATCCCCACATTTATTAACTTTACCTATTATTATAGATCCTGATCACTTGCTGGAGGCTACTTGACTTCAAAAACTAACCAAATAGAGGCAATACAGCAACCTGAGCTCATTCATACAAACATTTCACATCTAATATTTGAAATTAATAAAGCTGAGAACCAGGACAGGAAATAAAGTGGAAGCTGATGTTCCAAGAGAGCATAAAGGCCACAAATTGATTTAAGCCCACTTGCATGCCCCTCATTAATTAACATTTTCAAAATCCAGGAAATAAACGTGTGCATCCATCCTTTCAGGAGGAGTTTCTCCATGGCAAGGGTGGTTAAGCACTGGAAGGAGGGATCATGCCCGGAGGTGTCCAAGGAAGGGCCGGACGTGGCACCCAGGCCTGGTGACGTTTGGTCAGTGGAAGGTTGGACTCGATGGTCTTGGGGGACTTCTCCACCCTCAGCAATCCTGGGATTCTATCAATATGCTGTGTTCCAGTGGAGTTATTTCTTAAGTTACTTCCTAAAAGTGTTTTTTTTTTGTTCCACTATAACAATTTAAGGTTTATGTGCGTTTTAAACAGAAATCTCGTCTGATACTCTGCAGTGGCACAAACCAAAGGCAACGTTGTCGCTTTGTCACTTGGTTGATTTTTTGGCTGCTGAGCCCAGTTTTGGGGCCTTGCCGTGGCTGCATTTTAATGACTCTGACACCAAAGCTGAAATTGCTCCTCTCCCTCCCACCAATCTTTATCTTGTTCTCATGGCAGGTTGAAAACACTCTGTGATTATGGAGCCAGCGTGATCCCCTTCCCAAATTACATCCTGTGACAGGGAACTGAAGGTGTTTCCAAAGAAATGTAACTGATCCTAATTGCTACCAGTCCCCAGATCTTCCTGGGACTAAATAAAGCTTTCAGACACTGAAATAAAAAACACAGTAATTTCAGTCAGCAGTTACGTGAGGCTTAAATCAGACAAGTCACAGTTATCGCTCAACCCTGCTTTTAAATTTTCCTTCACACATATGTGCATTTATTTTCATTTCTTATTCTTTTTAATACATAAATATATTTCTATTTCTTATTATTTTTAATATATGAATATATTTCTATTTCTTATTATTTTTAATATATGAATATATTTCTATTTCTTATTATTTTTAATATATGAATATATTTTTATTTCTTATTCAGTTCAGGGTTTTTCAGTGCTCATGGGGAAGAGCTGCAGATGAGAACGCAGTCGACATGGTGCCAGTTGTTTATGGGAAACAGCTTCCCAAATCCCACTGGAAGAGGCTGGCAGGAGAACTCCCTGTACGAAGGATACTTTGGATAACCTGTGGTGCCCCTGGATCCCTGGCAGTGCCCAAGGCCAGGCTGGGCAGGGCTTGGAGCAGCCTGGGCCAGTGGGAGGTGTCCCTGCCATGGCAGGGGTGGCACTGGATGGGCTTTAAGGTCCCTCCAACCCAAACCAGGCTGGGATTCTGTGACTCCATGAACTTCAGCAAAAATTAAATGTGCTTTTGGCAATAGGAGGCTCCCCAAAACAAACCCTTCCCTGTAAGTTTCTGGGTCTGAGGCCCATAACAAGACTAGCGTGCTCCTGATAGAATTTTTGGCTGAGTGGCTTCCAAACCAGTCTGTGCATGACTCCACGACTCCATCACACGTGGCACTGGGGGAGATCATTCCCTGCCTTGCTGTGCCCTCTGTGAGGCTGAAACCCCGCAGGCAGAGCCCCCCACAGTCACCTTGTCCCTCCAGGAGTCCTCACTCCGCACCTTCTGCCTCAGCGCCTCCTGCAGCTGCTCCGTCCGGCTCTGCTGGGACACCAGCAGCAGCTCCCTGAAACAGAGACTCGGTGTGAAGCTGGGCTCTGCCCTCACTGCTGCAATTCCACTTCCTTGCCGTGAAGTCCCGCTCTCCTTCCCCCTTTGATCAGTATTCATGCAATAAACCCCAGGAATCCTGCCCGGAGGTAGGGCAGGGATCACACTGGGCACCTCCAGCATGCCCTCATTTGCTTCCTGAATTGCACGTTTTAAAGAAAACATGGTACTTGATCTGCCACTTCAAATGGTATTTTAATATTTCTTCGATGTTTCTCAAGACAAATTTCAAAGAACACAGAGAAACTTAAAATATTCCAATCAGAAACTGTATTTCGTGAACTTGGAATATTAGGATCATTAATTTAAGAATTGTAATGGGTTTGGAATGAAAACCACTGAGTGCTTTCTGGTGTTCAAGGTACTGTTTGTTACGTGGGGTTTGTAGGGCAGGACTCCTGCAGAGGTTAAGTTCCTGTAAGTGATGTTGTTAACAACTTGTCCACCACAAAAATGCCGCCAGCATTCCCTCAGCCAGGGCCTTGGATGGGATCTGGTGCTCGGGGAGGTGTGAGAGCAACTTCCCACCAGTCCAGTCTGGCTCTGAAGGGTCTCAGCTATGAACAAAGCTGCCATTGTCCCAGAAATTGCTTCTGAGATGTGGAAAATAAAGCACTGGGCGTCTGAGGGCTGTTTTCCCTGGAATGGAATCGAGTTTGAGTGCCTTTGCTTTGCACTCACCAACCTGAATCCACGTTCCTTTAATTACCTGCAGGAGAATCTCCACATCCAGTTTTACTCCTGACAACCACAAGCTTGTTTTCAGCATGTGAGAGCGCCAGGAGGCACCAGCTGTTCTGTGTTTCAGGGGTTTGGACATTCCCTGCACCTTCAGCACAAAGAGCAGCTGAACAGCTGCAGAAATGGGGGTTTGGGGCTCAGATTAAACTGAGGCTGAAACCCTGCAGTCCAAGCAGAACTTTTCTACTCCTATTGTTTTTTAATTGTACATTTTCTCTTTTTCTCTTCCATCCAAGTTTTGTCTATCCCGCAATAATTTTAAAAACCAATCCAATCACCTCCAAGCTCTCCAGAATTTTCAGGAGAACCTGAGTCCAGCTCATCTCCCTTTACCTTTCCTGTTTCAGCATCAGCAGCTCCTGCTCTGTTTGGCTCAGGAGAGCTTTAAGGGTTTCCAGCTCACTCTCAGATCTCCCAGTTCTTCTTTTCAGATCTTCTTCTTTCCTTTCTTTCTCAGCCACTTCCTCCTGTAAATGTTTGCAGACTTGTTGGCAAATGAGAAGGGATTCCTCCTTTTCCTTCAGCTCTTTGGTAAGTCTGAAGATGAAATAAAGAAGTAGCAGCATTGTAGTTACTATATTCTTATTTGTAGACAGAAATAATAATGCCTGGAAAATAAAACATCAGTCAAAACCCCACATACTCATCATGAAGTAAAATCCAGACATTTGAAAGAAAAATTTTTTAAAATATTGTATAAAAATGCATTAAAATCATAAAAATTTTACTCTCACTGCTCAAAAATTGATATTATGAAATATTTCAGCATATACCTGGACTCAGCAATTCCATTTTCATATTTGATCTTTTTCAGTTCGTTTTGACAGACATCAAGTTCTGCTGACTTCACCCTAAAAAACATTGGAAAAAAAAGGATATTATGCAAAGAAATGAGCCTTTACTCCTGCAGCAGCCTGGACATCACTTCTGGGTGTATTGTTCACCTTGCATTTTCCATGTCAGGTGACAGGCCACGAACAGAAAGTTCTGTCAGCTCTAGCAAAGTTGTTAAGAATTGGAAGTTACACTTCCAGTGTCATCTCAGCCTGACCTGGATCACAACTGTTGCAAACAAGAAGTGAGATCTTGCAACACTGATGACAGTTTTGAGTAATAAATGAATAAAATGGAACAAATCCCAATTTTGTAGGTAAAAGGGCTGGAAACCTTGCAGGTTTCGTGTCATTATGTCACCACTGCAGCAATTAATAACCATGGTTAAGCTTCATATTTACATTTAAACAGATATAGAACATGTTGTTTTATGAAATTGTGCCCGTGTTACATCGAAATGTTAATTTACACTTGGAAAGCCCTCAGTGTTTATTTAACTGTGTTCATGACATCTTTGTTTCCCACTCAATCCTTACATTATCACTGAAAGACTTTGTTGCTAAGCATCCCAAATATTTGCAAGTTGGCTATGGTCAGACCCCCTGAATAAAGGAACTGAAACCAGAAAGTGCAGAGCACAACAGCACAAACCCTTTGCTTTGGGTTCAGGGAAATGGGGAAAGAGTGATGATGGAAGGTCTCGAGCCTGGCAGTGCCAGCTCCTGACTCCTGAGCTCCACATTTGGAGCAGGGCCTGTGCCTCTCCAGCGTCCTGCGTCACCCTCCCTCTGAATTCTCCTGGAGATGATGGCCCCAAGCTGCTCCAGCGCCCACTGAGGTTTTCAGTGCTTGGCTGTAGAATTTGGAATGTTTGGGTGGTGTTGGGGTGTCAGGCTCCAGCTGTGGGACTGTTCTGAGGGGCTGTGGAGTGCTCTGGAAATGTGACACAATCCTGGAACAGTTTGGGCTGGAAGGGGCCTTAAAGCCCATCTTGTTCCACCCACACCTTCCACAGTCTAGGTGGTTTCAAGCCCTGTCCAACCTGGCCTTGGACACTGCCAGGGATCCAGCAGCAACCACAAATTCCCTGGAAAACCTGTGCCAGGCCTCCCTACCCTCACAGGGAACAATTCCTTCCCAACATCCCACCTAACCCTGCCCTCTGGCAGTGGGAAACCCTTCCCCCTTGCTCTATCACTACATTCTACTTCCCACACCCATTTTTAGTCCTGAAGTTACGTGGATTTCCCAAAACGCATCCTACACGTGTGTGTGAGGTGAGGCACTGGATCAGGCTCACTATCCCTCCTCTGCAGTTCCATTAATCCCTGCTGGAGCATGGAAACCCTGCTCCCACAGCCAGGCTGGCTCAGGCAGGTGCTTAGAAATAATAATATGAAGATAAAACAGTTCCTCTGTTGGTCAAAACCTTCTCAGATCATTGTGACAAGCAGCACTTGCTGATTAAAAAAGTGGTTTCTGTGTTTTCTGTGCAGTGGGAAGCAATCAAGGAACGGGAATCTTACAGTAACAGTTTCTTGTAGTGGTCCATCTCTGCTGTCACCTTCTGCAGCTGCAGGCCAGCTGTCTCCACCTGATTTGTTAAATCTGAAAGCAAAAACATGAGGTTGTGTCTCTGTTTATACTAAATTAATTCACTTTAGTGGTTTGTTTCCAGGTCAGACCTGCAGCTGCTCGCTCCCACCTCAGGCAGAGCAGTGCACACGAGTGGAGTGGCTTTACAGCAAAAAGCTGGGTTTTGTTGGTCTGTTTGGGGTTTTTTATCCCACCAGAAAACATCAAATCCAACTACACTGACACATGAAATGCTTTAAATCATATTGTTTGTAGGTAAAGCTGAGAGCAAACAGAGGCAGGAAGGTGGACCCAAAACTCACCCGGAATTTACTTCACCTGAACCCTTGGCACTGATGTAGTGGGGTTATGTGCTTCTCCAAATGTTACCTTCCAGAACACACCACCTCAGCTCCAATCAGCCACTGCCTTTTTCCCAGTACATATCCCAGTTGTTTTAGTTTAATTATCTCATCTGGTTTTGTGTGCCTTAATATCATCCTCTTCTATGCTTTTAAATCCTAAGAAGAGCCATAACTTGAAGATGTGAAGCCCTATAAACTGAAACAACAGCACATGGCTGAATCTGATTTTCATCTCCATGAACATATCACAGAATCATGGAATGGGTTGGGTTGGGAGGGACCTTAAAGCTCATCCAGTCCCAAATCCCTTCCACTATCCCAGGTTGCTCCAAGCTCCATCCAGCCTGGCCTGGAACAATTCAGGGATGAGGCAGCCACAGCAACTTGGGCATCTCTAAATATGCTCGTGAACAAGAGCTGCCTTTCCAGAAAGCCTAAGAATTATTTGAAATCAAAGCTCCAACCAAAAAGGCAGCACCATGAACTACATGGGGAAAAAATCCAATGACAAATCATTGCAACAGATCTAAAAGTGAAAGAAAAACCAAGATTTTTCCTCAGAATGCAACAGCAAACGAAGTGAGGTGACCTTGTCTCTGAAGGGAACAGCTCCCAAGACAGTCCTTCAAAGTTCTCTGATGTATCTTCCCAGAAGCCAAATCTGTCATTCCTGTTCTTAAATTTATCATTTCAGCACAATTCCCTGAAATTCTCTAACTTTTCCCACATGTCTCTTTTAGTCATTTCTAGCAAGGATGATGGATGATCCCAGCGTGGGATTTCCTGCCAGCCACACCTTATCTTGGTAAATCCCACGACTGGAAGCGTCCCCTCTTTTCCGTAAAGGGAAAAGGAAAATTGGCCATTAGACCAAAACAAAAAAAAAAAAAAAATCAAGGAGAGAATTATAGAGGGTAAAACACACCGGACCTGTCGGACCCATTCCCAAACTACCAGCATTTATAAACAGCTTTTTGAAGAGAAAGGTACAATTTCCGTGGACTTGACTAAACCCTTGCAAAAATCATGGAAGTTAATTGTCGAAGCACCTTCTCCACCACCTGCCCTGGGTGCCAGAACCAATCAAACCCCTTTTTGTGCAATACACCTCAAAGCCCTCAGGTGCTGTGGTGCCACTGCCAACGATGGAAGGCAGACTGGGGCGAGCAGAGCTCCAAGCTGTGACAATTGGTGGCACCTTCCCTTGTCTCTGAGCCAGAGTGGTGGCCAAGCACCCTCCAGACACATCAGGTCACCTGCAGTCCCTCCTGGGCATCCACTGGGCATTCCTCAGCAATGCATTGTCCTGCACACTTTCCCAAAGCTAAAGAACCCAACTTTCATTTCCTGCCATTCATCCTGGCGTTGCCTGTCGGAATCCCTACAGAAAAGGGAGAAGCTTTGGCTTCAGCTGCCAAGCAGATGGGAGGCACAACACTGGGAACCAGCCAGCCCTGACAGCAGGAACGTGACTCTGTGAAAAGAGATTAAGGCCAGATTAGCGCGGATGAACACCAGAAAGAGCAGAACCCTCTGCCCATCCTCGCAGGCTGCTGTGGAGAAGATTTTCCCAAACAGCTCTTTCTGACCTTTTTTTAATTGTTATTTGGAGGGATCTCTGCCAGTAATTAATAACTGGTATTTTTTTCTTCTTCCTCCATGTGGGAGTATGGACACAAGTTCTGGAATAAAGGAAAAGGAGAGGGATGATGCTGGGTTTGGTTCTGTACTTTGGGTGGTCTCTTTCAACGCTGTTTCCTCTTTCACTCAATTTGTTTTCAGAAGTTTTCACGCTCACTGAGCGTGGACAGGAGTTTTTCATGAGGGAATAGATGGATTTAATTATACAAATGGTTTCTGCAAGTCTTCTCTAGAGAGAATTCCCACCAAGGTCAATGGGAGCTGGTGAGCAGAAAGTCCCACAGCCATGGAGGCAGATTTCAATGAAAAACATGATAAAAATGAGCACACTAATAAGGAGAATGGTAATACAAATGGAAACCTGTGCTGAAAACTTGCTGAACAGAGGAAAACGTATTCAAATGCTCATGTAAAAATGTTCTCTGGTAATGAAAATAAAGCCTATTGCAAAACATGCAAAGCCAACAGAAAGAAGTCACGGTTTGTCATACTGATACCGGGCTCAATGCTGCACCAACAGCCACATCTTAAAGTCCCATCAGGCCAAATCCGGCTCAGTTTCATTCATGTTTAATTTTACTTATTTTTGTGACTCAGAATGGCTCTCACCACGGTCAGAAACCTTCCAGCAACCTTTCAGTGAGCCCATGCTGTGACACGGACAGGGACTGAGGGGCACAGCCCGCACGTGCACAGGGACCTGATGAACCACAGAAACGGAACAAAGCTGGGGACTGTCCCCTCTTCCTTGGCTGAACTGCCAGCCCTGCAGCCCCTGGTGTGTGCAAAACACCCAGGAGAGCCTGCCCAGAGCTGGCTTTCAGGAATTTAACCACCCAGTTTGCATCCAAGGGCACCGTGCCCCAGCTCCTGCTTGGAAACAGCAACGACCGGTAAAGTTTTCAGTGCAAAATAAAAATAATAAGCAGCACACTGGGTAAGCAGCCACTCTGGAAGCCATCAGCTCCACAGCTAATTCCTAACAGATTCCCAGTGAGATCAGATCAGAGGCACACGTGGTAGAGCTGTGTAATTTTCTGCTTTTCCTGCAAAACCTACAAAACCCAATCCAATATAATTTCTGACAATTTGGGGGTAATCTAAATAAAAGCTCAGTGTTTTATACACGTGTACAAAAAGGAAGATTATTTTCCTGTAGTTAAGACTTTATGGGAANCCCATCCCATCCCATCCCATCCCACCCCTGCCATGGCAGGGACACCTCCCACTGTCCCAGGCTGCTCCCAGCCCCAGTGTCCAGCCTGGCCTTGGGCATTGCCAGGGATCCAGGGGCAGCCCCAGTGTGAGGCTCAAAGCCATCTGCCATCTCCCAGGAGGGTTTGGATCCTTCGCCTTCCTCTCCCCTCCAGGCACTCTCAGACCTCTGGGTCCTCTCAGCCATCAGGGACCAGCCTGGAAAACACTGGGAGCTCAAACCTGGAAGATGGTCAAGGCACTGGAATAGAGAGCTCACAGATCCCTGGCCAAGGCAGAGTGGAACCCAGCCCCTCTCGCTGGATCTCTCTGGTATGCTGGGAAACAGGAGCTTGCAGCAATTATTTAAAACCTACTAAAGAACTACCCCTCGTATGGGCCCTGAATTTGGCCCATGAGCTGTGTCAAAAGGGGCAAAAATATTTCATTTTTCTCAGAACAGTAATGCCAGCCCAAATTCAGATGTGCACTTAACACAGTTTCCAGTACATTTATTTAAAGAGCATAGCAGACAATATGTGAGAAATATGAAATACCTCCACAAAAAATTACTGTGTCAGAGCAGGAAGATGTGGCCTCACCACGTGTTCCTAAGGAGACCAGAGAAGTGAAGTAACACCCCAAGTCCCTGCACAGAACAGAACTAATTATTTGTATTTATAATATTTCATACACTGTGTTCTCTAAGATAATTTTTTTTTGTCTGCACAAAAAAATGAAAGCAGAAACATTTTTTATTTGTGACTCACGAAAGTCTGGAAGGAGCCCAGGGACGGACTCCAGATTTCACATCCTTTCTGGAGACCTCACCAGTGCCATCAGGAAGTGTCCAAATGACTAAAAGCTGCCAGGAACTGGGAGGATGTGCCAGGAAAGGAGTGACTGGGGCTTATCTCCCCCAGCACATGTTGCTGCCCACTGCCAGACTGGGCTTTCCGGCACTCTGCTCAATTCTTTCACCCTCATATAGAACACCAGCAGAGAAAAAACAGAAAAAGGGACCAGATCCTAAATAGTTTTGAGTGGCACAAATCAAGAGCAGCCTTGGTGCCCTCAACAGAATAACCCAACAATTGCAACCACGCAAACATGACAATCTCCAAGACCTTAAAAACCCCTTTAAATAGAGAAACAATGTTATCTTGGCAAAGCCTGCTCCCCTCCCAGGCCCCCAGTGACACATTACAAGCACTCCTGCACTCAGAAGGATTGGATTTGCTCATCCATGGCCAGAGTTCACACTCCAGCATCAAAGGACTGGGTCTAAAGCCTGAATTTTCTGCCTGTATTCCTGCCTTTTTGAAGCCAAGCTAATTGGGATATGTCAAAATTCCTACAGACCTGCTTCTCCTACACATTAAAATTGGTTTGAAATACTGTCCTTAGTTATTGGCTGGGAAAACTGAACAGGGAAAAAAATGGAGATTCTGACCTTAATTTTCCTTGGAGACAGTATTTTACCCTCAGTGTTTAGGCCAAGTAGACAAAACAAAGTACAATAAAGACACATCCTTTAACATAGAATTATGGCTTGGGTTGGAAGGACCTTAAATCCCACCCAGTGCCACCCCTGCCATGGGCAGGGACACCTCCCACTGTCCCAGGCTGCTCCCAGCCCCAGTGTCCAGCCTGGCCTTGGGCGCTGCCAGGGATCCAGGGGCAGCCACAGCTGCTCTGGGCACCCTGTGCCAGGGCCTGCCCACCCTCCCAGGGAACAATTCCTTCCCAATATCCCATCCATCCCTGCCCTCTGGCAGTGGGGAGCCATTCCCTGTGTCCTGTCCCTCCATCCCTTGTCCCCAGTCCCTCTCCAGCTCTCCTGGAGCCCCTTCAGGCCCTGGAACCCTTCCCTTGTCCCAGCCTGGCTCCACAGGAGGACCTGGCTCCCTGCTTTTCCTCCAGAAGCGAAGTGTGGCCCTTCTCTCAGTCCCACTGAAGCAGCGTGGTGGCAGCTCCTCGTGGCAGGGAGCTGGGACTGTTTGCCGTGTGTCCCTGTGCCTCCTCTCGCACCCGGGCCGCTGCCTCGGCACACTCCAGCAGCAGCCCCGCGTTCCCCAGCCTTCCACGCCTTCCCACCGCAGCTGGAATTCATAAAAAAATACATTTCAACAGCACTTGCAGCATGAACAGGGGCTGTTTGAACCGCAGCCTACCTAAAACTGCAGGAAACTATTCCCCCTTCGCATTTCCAGAGCTCTTCAAAGTGGTCTTTAAAGTGCCATTAAAGACGCTGCAGGAGATGGAAACACCTCCTTTCCATGAGGAGTGCAAACATTTCCCTCTCCAGCTGCCCGCAGTTTTCCATCAGCTCCCATCAGCCTCATTACGGAGCACACCACGAGGTTTGTATTTAGGAGCTGAAGGAGCCTGTGGAGCAGGAGCAGCAAAAGACTGAAAATTCAGATTTCGTGAGCATCGCCAGCAATTTCAACCCACCCAGAGCAAGGCCAGAGCTGTCATGGGCTGAAGAAAAACCACAGGGACTTGAGGGAGAAAAATGATTCTTTATCTGTGATTAACTAAAGGATTTGGCTGGTAATAAAATGAAAGCAGAGATCTTTTAGGAGCCTGCGCTACTGCAGCCCTGCTGCTCCCAGCACCAAGAACAGACACATTATCACCATTATTGATTTTTAATCTGGGGAGTCTGTTTGATTAGACAATTATCCAGCAGACCTTACCCTTTGCTGAGCATTTGCCCAGACCTGTCACCTTCCTCTAACTGGGTGATGCTCCGTGAGGCTGAAAAGTGGCTTGAACTCAGCGATGAAACTGATCCCACAAATCCCCTGCAAAGGGAATCTCCGGAGAGTCACGACAAGCACGAGAACAAAAAGCAGCAGGAGGAACAACTGCTGGGTCCCTGCTCCTGCAAAAGCCTGCTGTGACGTGAAATAATCCCAACTTCACAATTCTGTGAGTGATACGCAACAGAAGAATCCTCAAAATATTGGTTGCAGAAAGGAAAATCCTTTAAAGACACAGAAATCACAAATCCTGGTAGTTTTTATTATTTCTGGAGTATCAAACTATCCCAGTACCCAAGAGGGACGTTGGAGTAGTTTGTGGGAAGAAAAAAAAGCAAAATAAAGCAAACCCCCAAGCTCCCCTCGAAGCATGGACACTGTGGATGTGGCTGATTTCCTACAGCCCCACTTGGGACAGTGCAAATCCACTCCCTGGAACTGACTTCCAGGAAGATGTTGTTTGTTCCCACTCATTTATTTTAATACAACGGCAAACTCATTTCACATTTAAGGCTTGTTTCATGAACAAAATCATGTTTGGTATTTCAAAGAGAACCATTTTTATCAGCAGTGCATTAACTGGGTTTATTACCCCAATCCAGCAATGTGTTCCCTAGAGCCAGACCCCTTCAAATCCTCCTGGATTTGTGTTTTACTGATCCAGTCAGGAAGGGTAGAATCCAAATGCCTGAGCCAGCGGCTTTCCTGCCCTGAAACCTCCTTCTGGATACCCACATCAAACGTTTTACTGCTTCCTAATAACTGATTTATTAGCAAGTGACTGCTACATTTTTATTAATAAATTTTAAAATGTCTCACATAAAACATCAACCAGCCTAGATGGTATTTTTACTCATCATTAAGATTTTGCAGGGTCCTAATATTCTCTATGAATTCCATACATGATGTTTTAGCTGTGTTTCCTCCATAAAATCTCTGTTATTTTATATTTCACTGCAAATTTTCAGCCTGGGACAGTGGAAGGTGTCCCTGCCCAGGGCAGGGGGTGGGAATGGATGAGCTTTAAGGTCCCTCCCGACCCAAACCATCCCAGGATTCTGTGATAATTAGTTGTGATGGGCTGATGCAACATGCCGATTCAGGGAAGCAAATTCAGGTTTTGAGAAGATCCAGGAGGCCATGCAGGCCCCCCAAAAATACAGAACACACGGAATAATCTCAAAAAGCAAAATTAAACAGAGACTGCAAAAACCTCTCTTTTAAGGTAAGAACAAGGCAATTCTGGAGTAAACAGAGGGGAAAATGGAACTTGAGCTAAGGGCAGTTTCTGTATCAGCATGAATGCAACAATGCAACTGTTTGATGTTATGATGCTAACTCGCTTATTTCAGTGTGAGAGATCACCTGATGAGATTTTTTTGCCCACTGCTTCTTATTATTTCTACAAAGACAGAAGATGTCTTTGCTGGAGCTTTTTGACAGTATTGTTATAAAAATAACCAATTCAATATTAATATATAAGATATTACGGTATTATTACAATATAACAATAAATAATAGTGCACATGCTCAGCACCAGGGGCTGGTAACTCGGTGGCTGGGATCTCCCATCTGGAGTTTTCACTGCTGCTGAAGGACCAGTGAAGTTGCCCCTCCGTGACCATCACTGTGACCTCCTGCTGTCAGTGTGTCCCCACCCTGAGCACAGGGAAGACGGGGATTGCTGAGCCAGCCTGGGGACTCCAAACTCTGCCGGAACAGCACAACCCCAAACGTGATCCCAAGGTCTTAAAATACCTCTGAGCCAGGGTGGTGAGTGCAAGGGAAAAGAGATCCAAGAGATAGCAATATAAAGAATCCCTTTGCAGTGAGTTATGGTCTGCACAGAGCTCCCAGGACATCACTGCAAGTGCTGTCACTGCTCTCGCCCTTTTCAGGAGCATTCTCTGCTTCCTGAGACACAATCAAGGGCGGATCATTAGGGAGTCTCCTGTTTAATGACTCAGAGAAAAGGGCCTGGCCTGGCCTGACCTGCTTTTCAGTCCTGTTCTGAGAGCCACAAGCCCTTCCTGGTCCTGCACTCAAAATGAGACCAATTGTTTGAATTTTACCCTCAGAGCCTTGTCCCTAATGTTCTAGCGAAGATGGACAATTAACAGCAGGATTGTATTCCACCACCTTCATTATTTTCCTCTTTTCCTTCATTTGCCCTCCCACTCAGCTGCCTGGTGCTGCCAGCAGGGTTCCAGGCTCCTTGGAATGACATTCCCTCCTTCTGACTGCACAACACCCACCTTTTATTCTGGCCCATTGAGTCTTTTCACAGTAACAACCACAACTTCGGTGCTTTTAAAAACATTTTTTTTCTGCATTTTTTTTCCTTGGATTTTTGCTAGAAAGGATAAAAACTTCTCTTACCCAGAGTTTCCTTCTGTAGCTCGCGGCACCGACTCTGGAGCTCGTTCACCTGCTGAAGGGAAGTTTGGAGCTGCTGAGTTTTCAGCTCGACTGTGTCAGCCACCCCCGTGAGGTGTTTGACTTTCTCCTGGAGACACTCATTCTCCCGCTGGAATTTTGCCAGTCTTTGGTTCAGTTTGGGTATTTCTGAGGAGGCAAAACAAATCCGTGTGGACTGTTGTTATTTTATGTTAATCATGAGCAATAGATACAGAACACCAAAGCTTTTAAATGGCATTCACAGGCCAACAAAAGTAAGCGGGGCTAAATTGTTCTCATTTAGAAAGCTGGATTTGAGGATGGATGGGATATTCCTGGGGTGGCACCAGTCTGAAGTGGGGTGTGTTGGATGAGGGATGCATAGCCTGTGCAAGAAAGGCTCCACTCCTGAGTCCACACAGATCCTCTGTGCATTTGGAGTGCTACAACAAACAGAACAAGGAACACTCCAGACAAGAAGCCTTGAAATGCCTGGATCCCTGTGAGGCTGAAGGTGTCTGCAGGGACACGTGCTGCCCTTCCCTTCAGCCAGAAGCAGGCAGGGACTGTGCCCAGGAAGAGAGGAATCCTCAGGACACAGGAACCTTCCTGTGTCGTGCTGACACTGGCACTGCAATTCAGTGTTCTCACAAAGAGTGAACATCAGGGAGGGATGCTGTGGTCACTCATCTCCAGCAGGCAGGAGCCCTTTGGGGCCCAGGGCTGCAGCTCCCTGCTGCTGCTGTCTCAGTGGGTTCGTGCCGCTCCAGGCACAGCTGCCCCAGAGCCCTTCCAGTGGGAACAAAGCAATCTCTGAGAAATTCACTGCTCATGTGTCACACTTGGACACGAAGGAACCACACGCAGACCAGTTGTAAGGACAAGATGCAAAAAAGCACCGAAAAGACCCACACTCTTTATTTTATACACACTTAGAAAACACTATGGATTGGAGGGTGAAATTACCACCCCTCAACCACATAGGTCAAAGGAGAAATCCATCAAACTTCTCCGCCTTAGGAGAAAGAATGAAAACATCCAGGCATGGTTAGCATAACATGGCTTATGTTTACAGAAAGTGCGTGAGAACTCTATCGACAGAATTAAAAACATTGAAGAACTGTGAAAATCAGGGCAACACTCATGTCCCAGGAAGCACAGCCCCCTGGACAGCTGCTGTGTCAAACAGCTCCAGGATTCCTGAGCTGCCCCACACACGCAGGTTTCACTGGAGCTGTGGGTTTGCTCCAGAGCTCACAGGGACAGAGGGAGGAGGGAGATGCACATCCCCCACCCTGCCCCCAAAGCCCTTCTCCCAGGATGGAAAGCATGACATCAGCTCACCTCCTTCTTTACTGCCTCGTAACCCCAACCAAACCGACCCCCAGAGGTTAATTTGGTCAACAGTGGGATCTTTGGGGTGTCCTGTGCATGGCTGAGAGTTGGACTTGATCCTTGTGGATCCCCCTCCAACTCAGGATATTCTGTGATTTTGTGATTCTATGAAACAGCATCTCAGCCACTCATCCACGCTGAACAACTGCAAGGAAGGGAATAAGTCTGAATATTATTCCTAAAGGCTTTTAGAGCTGTAGAAGTGGGCACAGGGCCAGTTGGGAAGCTCTGGATGTTTCAGTCTGTAACTGCACCACTGCACACTCTCTGCAGTGAAACCAGTCTCAGCTGAGGCACAGCAGAAGTGGCATTCAGGGATCAGTGTGGGTTTCAGCCCGAGGCCGGGCACGACCCCTGCTGAACAAGCCCTCGGTTGTGCCTGGCTCCCAGCTCCCCTCGCCCTGAAGGCCGTCCTTGTTGGAGCAGGAAGCAGGCTGGGGCCCAGGGAATTCTCCCCACCCAGGGGCTGCTCCGTGCCCCTGCCAGGCCCAGAGACCCCTCAGATCAGGAAGGCTTATCTGGCAAAGCTTGTTCTTGCTCAGCAGCGGCAGGGGGGAGCAGCTGCTGATGCTGGGGGTGGGTTTGCTCGTGGCTCCCTGGCCAGGGGCAGGGGTGCAGCCTGTCCAGTTGGGGAGGCAGCGCTGCAGATGCTCCAGCAGCTCCCAGCGGGATGCTGGGACACCACCCTGGAGTATCCTGTTTTCTCTTGCCCAAAATGGTTGCAAGATGCTTTACCTGTCAGAGCTTCTTTGCTCACGGCTTTCATTTGCAGAGAAATTTCTTCCTTCATGGCAGCAAAGTTCTCCAGGTTGGTGGAGATGACCTCTTTAATGCTGTCTAATTCACTTCTAATGAAAGGGAACAGTGAGACAGCCTTGCTCAGAGTGGAGCAGTGGTGTTCCAAGGTATTTCTGCAAGAGAGAAAAAAACACCACATGTATATTTATAAATTATTTTATAAATAAAACTTGGGAATTAGGCTAAGCTTGACAACTACTTTCCCATTCTCTGATCATTTATACTGCATTGGGTTACAATAATTTAGTGTATGAAGTGTGCTGTGTATTGAATATATGTATAAGAAGTTTCACCATCCTAATGTTTAGAGCTTTTATGCATAAGTGAAGAAAACTGGACAGCAAATTGTACAATCATTTTTTATTGAGAAATCACAGTAATCATGCCCAGGTTTACGGTGAGTCTTTATAAACAATATATACGTAAGAAATAGTGCATTTCCAACATCAGCATTTCTTTTTGGGTTCTCACCTGAGGACCTGTGACTGCTTGTAGGCAGCTTCCTTCTCCTCCTGGAAATACTGCAGATCAGCTTTCACAGTTTTCATCTCCTCCTGCTTGGTTTTAAGTTCCACTGTTAGGGTTTTTATCCTATAGGCATAAATTAAACGATCAGACTTGTTTGCACCAATAATCAACCTCCAGCTCTGGTTTCAGCTTTTCCAGTCCTCTCCCCGGGCTCAGGGCAGGACCCAGCCCCGTGCTGGCCTCAGGCACAGCAAACACCTCCAGAACCATCCCCCCGAGGCGTTCTTCACCTCTAACATTTACCTTGGGAACTTTTCACCCCAGCACCGGTTTGTTTTTCAGGCACAGCCATCACAGTGTAAATAAACACAGTTTAAACGCTGCTCTTTCAACAGTTCAGCACTTACTGCCACAATTGTCGGGAAATGAATGGAACTGCACAGGAATAAAAGAGCTGAATCCAATTCCCTTCCTGTGGTACGTGTGAGGGAAGAATCCCACACGGCACAGCAGCCCCAGCTGTTTTCTGTAGATAACCATCCTAAAGCAGCCTTCCAGTCCCAAAAATACAACTCTAGTGAGAAGCAACTGTTAAAAACCAGCCCCTGTTTAAGCTTTCAACACTTACTGTCCATGCAGAGAAAATGATCTATTTGTCTCCTGGTGACTCATTGCCACAAGTAAATAAATAATATTTGAATAGACAAGTATTTTACAAAACCAAAGGCTGGCAGAGGCTCTGCATCAGCCTTGGCTTCAATTTTAAACAGCAGAAGAGAATGAGATCGGTTTATACTAAAAAAAAATATATATAAATTTAACCAAACTATTACAGTGCATTACTGTTATCACATAGATCAGCATCAAAACGCACATTTAAAAAAATATTAGTCCTGGTTAAGAAACCTGGGTCTACAGAACTCTGACAAAATCAGAACTGAACATCTTGGGGTTAAAAAGCAAGTTTTTGGGGCTCAATTGTGATCACAGGAACAAAAAAAATATCAAGAAATTGAAGGCGTTTCTGGCACTACATTTTTAGGAAATTTTACCCATTGCTACCCACAAATTTCCAGGAGGTGGAGGGCAGGAGAGGAGAGAATAAAATCTGTTGGATTGTGGTTGGGAGCAGAAGTGTTGCCACTCACAAGATAATGTCCATCCCTTTAACAGCCACAGGAATTCAAATCTACATTTGCAGATGAGGAAAAAAGCAGTGATTTATCACTGACCAGTAACAAATCCAAACTCTGGGAGTCAGGGAAAGCCAGATGCTCATTTTCCATTCTCGTTCTAGAATGGGCAGTATCTGAAGATCTTTTGGGTTAAAAAGAAACTGGTAAATAAGGAGAGACACATTTTGTTCCTCTTTCCATTCCAGAGCTGACATTAAAGGGATGTTTTCAGCATGTCCTGGGCAGTCACACACAAGAGAACCGGTGGAAAAGGCAAGAAAGTTGCACTCCGCTGTCACCATCAGAAGGAAGGAAAATAAACACATTATTTTGGGGCTTTTCAGCACAAAGGAAAAGTTCAATGGATCATTAAGGGCTGGCATTTAGAGAATGGTGGGAACACACTGATCTCATCCCCTGTCCTACAGTTCACAGCAGCCGTGAGAATTCACAGCCCATCCTTGCACCCAGCACGTGTTCCTGGGGAATACAGGAGGAGTTAGGGAGGTGAGTTAGGACATGTTCACTCCCAGTGCTGACAGGAGAAGAATAGCACGAGAAAACGCAGCAGGAGCTGCAAACACCCTCATTGTCCCAAAGCAATGAGGAGCAGCTCCCGTGTTCGAGGCGATTTAAGGCGTTTCACACCACAAGAAATAATCCTTGCACTCCGTGGCACGGGAGGGATGGAGCAGCACTGGCACTGGCAGCAAGGACAGGATGCACAGAGGAGCCAGGAACACACTGTCCAAAAAAAGCTCCACCACAGTATTTTCACTTCCATGAAACTTTGGGAGCTGCCCATTTTCATTTCACAGCCAGGAGCTGGTCATTTTCAGTTCAGAAAGTGGTGAAGTCACCACGCCTGGAAGTGTTCAAGATATGTGTGGATGTGGCACTTGAGGACATCTTTAGCATTTCCATCTACTTTATGTTTCCTATACTGGATGTGGCAAGAACTTTGCTAATTCAATTAATAATAATTCAATTAATTATCAAGACTGAAGTGATATTAACACAGAATCGGGTTGAACAGCTGAGCAGAATCAGTGCAGTTAATTCCCCTTCTCCTGCCAGGATCCCAAAGGAGAGGCAGCTCAGGATGGGTGAACTCCCAGGTGGCTTTCAAGGTTAACCACAGGTACAACCTGGAATACCTGAACCTAGAGGGAATAGAAAACTGAAACAGTCTGCAACTGATAAGAGAGATTCAATCCCTTCGTCTGGCAGAGATAAAAGTTTAAAAAAGGCATGTTTGGCTTGTGGGAGCAGTGATTTGTCAGCCTGGCCAGACCCAGGATGTTGAGCAGTTTATGCCAAAGCACAGGGCAGTCAGAGAGGCCCGGGACAGCAAGGAGAAGATAAGGACTATTCAGACAAGTTACTTAACAAGGCACAGTGGTTGATTTATGGCTGGAATGGAGGACTACTGCAAGTATTCCACTCGATTTCAGCAGCTTTTAAATCAAGTGGAGCCTCGGGGGGGAAAAGTGCAGAGATAAAAATTTTATTAACTGTTCCAGCTTTACTACAAAAAGTCAGCTCAATGAAAATTTAAAGTTTAGCTCTGGCAAACGATCCTCAACAAGACGAATGTGCTGTCAGTGCATTTGCTCACACACTGGATTCTGCCACCAGAGCTGCCACCCAGGGTCATTAAAGGGACAAGGAGCAAACACACTCTTTAAAAACAGATATTAAACCACAGAAAATATTAAATATTGGGAAGGAGAGGGTGGAAGATGTTAAATTTGAATGAAAAAGATATTGCAAGAAACATTATGAGTAATTTACAAGATAAATGCATTTTGTTCACTTTTGTGGGAACTTGTGCTCTAAAACGAATCTTTTATTAGTAGTATTAGCAAGCAAAAGTCTAACTAAATCTATTAATGAAGCAAATTTTTAACAGCATTTGATTGATTCTCCAAAAAAAAGGAGGTTTCCAAAGCATTTCAGTCCAGTCTCAAGAGCACCTTCAGCTCTAGATCACTTGGTGTGAGGCAGTCACACAAGGAACACCCCTCCTGGGGATTCCAAAAATCAAACTGAGCTGATAATTAAAATTAGAACCTCATTCTTACCAAAGACTTCTGGCAGTCTGAGTCAGATGAGCAAGAAGCTACCCAGAAGTTTCTGGCCTCGATCCATCAGTAGCAAACTTGAGCAAATGGCATTTTTTTAAAGTATCTTTTATTAGGTAACTATAAACATCAATTGTTTATAGTCCTACTGTCATCAGTTACTGGAATATAACAATAGATTCCAAAATAAAAGAATGGAAAAGGATACAAGCCCTGTAAGCACGAGCTGAAAGAACATACTTGAAGGTTCTAATTGTGCCCTGAAAATCCAAACGTGGCTCTAAGATCTGTCCTTAATTACTGCAGTCCTTAAGGTACAAAACTGCCCCTTTAACTGGGGCCTTCCCACCTGTAAGGATTTGAAACCTCCTGTTTCTGAGGCAAAATGCCCCAAGTAGTACCCAAACTGCTCCTCGTTGCTTTAGCGTTTGTACCAGCCCGCAGAGAGTGAACCCTGAGCTTCCCAGGGAAGAACACTGGGAATTCTTTACCAGGTTACTGGGAGAGAGAAACCCCAAATTTCAGAACTGTGGAACTCCCAGTCCTGTGGAATTTCATTTGGAATATTACAGTTTTATTCCAAGATGATAAGATGAAATATTTATCATTTCCCTTTGGGAGTGTGTGCAGGGGAAATCCCTCTGAGTATCTTCCAGCCTTTCCTTCACCTGCAATGTATTGACTGCTTCTAAACTACTCAGAATTCTAAACCTGCTTCCAAAGGACACTGTGAAAGATGATTTAAATCAAGTATTACAGTGTATATGGGCCATCTGAGAAAACAAAGACAAATGTTATTTGTATTTTAAGCTGCTTTGGGCTCAAATTCCCCACCACACACAGGAGAGGATCACCAGAGGAGATGATGTGCCCTGACCTTTCTGTTTTGGATTCGCTCTCAGCTCGGCAGCGCTCAAGGTCGTGGTGAAGAGCCTGCAATTCTGCCTGAAGCCTTTGCTCCCGTTCCAGACTTCCTTTATAAACTTTAATCTCCTTCTCCATTGCTTTTAGTTTGTCTTCCATCACCTTAAACTCGTGGAGTATCAGGTAGCTGACTCCGCAGTATTTGCACACTGTCTGCTCCCGGGGCATCTGCAAAGAGAGAAAATGCTTCAGATTGTCCCTAAGAAACAAGTTCAACCAAAAAAACCCTCAGTGACACTAAGAAATAATAACAAATCCGAACAATTTAAACCATTTACTGCTCTGGAACATTTAAGATCAGATGATGATGTTGCTTTAACAAATAAAGACAAAAATCCACATTAGCAAAATGAACCCCAGCCACAGCAGCACCTTCCCTTACTGGCAACTTTCCAAAATACATCAGCTCTGGCAATTTGATATGCGGGAACTCCCACTGAAATGCTAAAGTACTTCTGAGTTAGGTTTGCTGTATTCATTGAAAATTAAATGCTGTGTTTTATAAAGTTATTTCATTAATGAATCTGGGATTGCCTGTGCCAGAAAAATGTTATTTCTGTGGGTTTCTGATAACTCGTATCCAAGTGAAGCAGGCAAGATGAGGGACAGTGAATAAAGTGATGTAATTCACAATCTTTACAGAAATAATTCCCGACTGATGCTGATGTGGTGTCACCCCTCTGCCGGGTATGAAGGACTCGGGACTGAATAAAAAACACAGAGCATGTAACACACATCCAATGGAAAGGGCATTCATTAAACTGGGAAACAGACTTTTCCAAGTGATCCAATTATTAACTGTGAAGCAGGGAACACGCAAGCACCTGCTCAACCAGTTCAAGTCCAGTTAAGGAACCTTGTTTTACAGAAGAAGAAAAGACATTTTGAAACATTGGGATAAACAGAAAGAAATCCTACCCAGAGGAAAGAAAAAGGCTTTCAAAAATTATAAATTAAAGACTCAGGCAAGAACCTTTAGCACTTTAAATACAGCTTGATATAAATGGTGTTTCAGGATGCCCTGGACAAGCTTTATTTCCCCATTTCTTAGTGTTGCCCCCATTTAAAAACCCCCTGGTTACAGTTGCTCTGAAGGAGCCGAAAATGCAAGTTTATTTTTCCTGGCAGCGGCAGCCTGTGCTTGGAAACCTGAAACTGTTATTCAGGACAAGAACCCCGAAGTTCCAAAGCACTGAGATGACTGCACTGAGAAAGGACAAAATGCGCTGTGCAGGGAGCACAGGAGGGGTTCTTATCACGGAGAGGACACGGTGCTCTGTGCAGCACAGCCACTGCTGCTGCTCACACAAACAGCCCAGAACTTTCCCTGGCCTCTCTGATCAAAAAACAAGACACAACCATCAGGGGCCTGAACTGAAAATGGCTTGTGCAAGTACCAAAACTTCTTAGCTTCCAAACTCAGTTTTGTTACTGAATTTCAAAATAAACAAAGTCATACAACAGTAAATATTCTCTGTCTGGGCTCAGTTGGAAGTGGGTCCTGCTCTCCTTCCCATCCATTCCTCAGGTGAAACGAAAACCTGCGAGGATTTCAGATCAGGTTGGATTTTTACAGTAGTTGCTACAAAGTAAAAAAATCACAGAACAGGAAATTCTGTCTAAATCAGGACCTTGCCCTGCACATTAATAATTACCCTGCAAGCACTGCAATAAGTGTACAGATTGAACAGCTTCCAAATATCCACCTTAATGTACGGAACAGCTCCCTGACACCAGGAACGGATTTGGCACACGTTGAGGGATGCCAGCCAGGACTCATTTAAACCCAGCACATCTGTCCAACATACCTGGAAAATCAACAGGGCGCAGCTGAAAGTGAATAGAGCAAGGGAGGCACTGACCTGACCTCCCATCCTAAATCCAAGCTTCCTCCCTCATGGCATCACAGAAGGGTTTGGGTTGAAGGGACATCAAAGCCCATCCAGTGGGCAGGGACACCTCCCACTGTCCCAGGCTGCTCCCAGCCCCAGTGTCCAGCCTGGCCTTGGGCACTGCCAGGGATCCAGGGGCAGCCACAGCTGCTCTGGGCACCCTGTGCCAGGGCCTGCCCACCCTCCCAGGGAACAATTCCTTCCCAATATCCCATCCATCCCTGCCCTCTGGCAGCCTTATTAATAAATGGCCTTTCCAGGAGAAAAGCTCCGTTAGACCTTGTATCTCAGACACCAACACTGACCAACCATTACACAAAAGTCTGCAGGAAACAAACTGTCATCAGCTCTTATGCTTACAAATTACCTTTTCTGGAACAATGAGATTGCTGAGTAACCACCAAGGATGTGTATTAAATACAAGTTTATGGTTTCAGATTCCACATTTCACTGCTTCCATTTGATAAAAACACTTTGTTGTCATCTTAAACTCAAAGCAGAAAAAAATCAGGGGAAAAACAGTTTGGAAAGAACAGAAAAGGAAACTCTCAGAGCTCTGAGTAGAAAGGGGACTTGCACATCCTGAGCACTGAGGTCAAGCAGCAAACAGAAAAAAATCAATCAAGAATTAAAAAACCAATTTTGCTGAGAACAAAGTGCTTGAACTGGGAAGATATTTATCCATAAGGTTTTAGCTACAGTTGTGATGCACAGATGCTGTAAATCATCTGGGGGAGCAGTTTCCACTCTGCAGCTGGTTTTGGAAGAAAATATTATCCCCTGGTTACAAAGATTTCTTTAGCTACCAAGGCAAGGGGAGGACTGAGCCAAGAGGGATAATCACTCAAATTACATCTGTCTGACTCAGTTCCATCTGTAGAGCATAAGTTATAAGGAAAAAAAGAAAAAAAACTGGTGGTCTGGACCATTTTTAGCCTTTTGAATGATGAGACAGGAATTTGTACCATTTGAACTTGACCAAATAACTCCAGGGTGTGTCAGCTCGTGCACCACTACCCTTCTCCTCCGGAATTTCACATTCCACCCACAAACATCCCACGATGGAGAGCTGGATTCATGCTAAAAAAGAATGAGCTCCTCTCTCCTTTGGCAGGGCTTTGGCATTGCAGCACCCAGCACATGGACCACTCCTCACTGAACCCTAAAATTGTTCAGGTCGGAAAAGCCCTCCCAGACCATCGAGTGCCACCATCCCCCAGCACCCACAGCTCCAAGTGCCACATCCACAGGGATGGGGACCCCACCACTGCCCTGGGCAGCTGTGCCAGGGCTGCCCAGCCCTGTCCATGGGGAAATTCCTCACAACACTCAGTGCTCCTTGGTCCACAGCTCTTGCTCCCTTGGTGGATCTGTCAGGACTGAGATTGCTTCAGCAAGGACCGGTCAAGCAACAAAAAACCTTGTATTTGTCCAAATTAAACTTGTAGCTGAATACATAAAAGCCAAGGAAAAAATAAAAAGAATCCTTATGCTGCAGCTGGGTGGTCTTAAATTATTTCTGTATGTTGATTTATTCTACCTTATTACCCAATTTTACTTTCTTTTTTGTTTCACTCCTCTCCCACATTATTTTCATGTCTCTCATCCTGCCTGTCCCTGTTCTGACACACCAGTCAATCCCTATTGCACAAAAAGAAATCATGACTCAAACCACACCATCGATTTTCGAGGAAGAAAGGGGAGCCTTTTGCTGCGTATGCAAAACAAGGAGCTACCACAATGAAATTGATATTTGCCTCAGTCAAAGAAAGATTTTTAAGCCTCAGTAGAAACTTCACTTCTTTTAAAAGAAACAAAGTGTACTCTGAGCCAAGTTTTCAGTCAGCATCTACCCCGAAGCTGTACAGATGGTACTGCTGAGCCGTGCTGTTCACATCATTATTTGCTCCCTGCCCATAAAATCACAGCTGCAAAACAAAAATCCCCGTGCTTGTTTTGAATACATGAACAGTGGAGAAACAGGCTGGGAGTAAACCCAGCACGTTGCTTCGTTCAAAACACGCCGTGGGATAATCCCTGTGCCATGACAGGAAATAGCACTGGGAGTTCAGGTAGCTGAACCCATTGCTGCCCAGCAGGAAAGCAGAGGGATGGATCACAGCAGCCTGGGCTGCCCTGCTCACACTCACACTCACACCCACACTCACACAGCCTGCAAACACCAGCACAGGGCCAGCAGCCCTTCCTGAGCTCCCCAGTTTCCTTGGGATGTGTCGCTGCACGTTCCAGCTTAGAACTCAACCCGAGTGCTGCCACAAAGCATCTCGTGACAAAACACACCAGGCAAAGGATAATCGAGCCCATTGTTACCCAGACCTTTGCCTGACTAACTCTGCATCTGTAGGTGTGACTGTCAGGAAGCCCCTCCTGGCCACAACCCCACTGCGTGGGATGGGAGGAGATTCCAGTCCCTCCAGTTCCGAGCAGCACACTTTGGACACTGGAGGCAGACAGGGTGGAAAACCTTGAGTGCAGTGAATACAACCCTGGGTTTGTGAGAAAACCTTGGATATAGAGAATACAGCCCTGGTCTGATGGGAAAAGCTTGACTATATTGCTTAGAGAGGGTGAGGAGAGACTGAACCACCTGGATACAATCCCTGGGAGTGTCCAAGGCCAGGCTGGACGGGGTTTGGAGCCACCTGGGATAGTGGAAGGTGTCCCTGCCCATGGGACTTTAGGGTCCTTTCCAACCCAAACTGTTCCAGGATTGTGTCACATTTCCAGAGCACTCCACAGCCCCTCAGAACAGTCCCACAGCTGGAGCCTGACACCCCAACACCACCCAAACATTCCAGATTCTACAGCCAAGCGCTGAAAACCTCAGTGGGCACTGGAGCAGCTTGGGGCCATCATCTCCAGGAGAATTCAGAAGGTAGGTGCCAGCAGGATGCTGAAAAGGGCTCTGCCATTCTACCATCCTTATCTGAAGGGCACAAACTGGAATTACCTTTAAAATCCCTGCTGGTAGCAATGCTGCACGTCCCAAACACAGAGCTGTGCTGCTCGCTCCAGCCCAGCCCCAGCTCGTGGGCTCCCAAACACCGCTGGAACTGTGTGTTCCAGAACCTTTTCTACAAAACCCCAAGCCCAGGTTCAAAGGCAGCGAGAGCAGCGAAAGCTGACGTGATGTGCTCGTAAAGAGCCCATACTGTGCCCGATCTATAGCACACGTGGGAGAGGCACCGAGTACCCACTTGCTACTTGTGGTGTACGCGATACTCTGGGGACACCACAGGACGTTCTGTCCTCTGTTCTCAAAGTTCCTGCACGCCGTGAGCTCTTCAGCTCCTGGGGTGAGAGAATTCGTAATCTCTAAGGGTATCTTGGCCCTATTAATTTTGTGATTTATGGTAACAAAGCTCTTTTTTTTTTTTTTTTTGCCAAATAAAATATGAAATTAAATATAACTTTGTTTGCTGCTGTGAGGACTTGGGTCATTCTGCTGCCGTTCTGTTTCCCATTTCAGAGAGATCTTCAGTGCAGAGCTGTATCTTCCTTTCTACTTCCCTCCAGTTCCACAGAACTTTAATAAGTTCACAGGCACAAAAAAAAAGATTCATCTACCACTAGCAACAAACAACTACCAAGGTGAAATACAAAAGCCTTGAGGAAAAATTAAACCAAAATAAAACATTAACCAAGCAACAAAACCAGAAGTCCCCAGAAACACACACCCATGACACTGGAGTCAAGGAAACCCTAACTCCTTCTCTACCCTGCTGGGCTCTGTGACACCTCTCAGGCTGTGTTTGATTGCAGGAACTCTATGTAAATAGATTAAAAATACATCAAAAATAGGCATTAAAAGCCAGTGATTTTGATCTTTACTAACAATTAGTTCCAAGAAGTATGCAACTATAAATACAAAAGACTACTATAAACTTCAATAACGGACATGTGGATGTTTTATTTATCTGTTGATTTTGTTTTTTTCATTTAGCACCCATTTTGAAATGAATTTGTTCTGAAAGGGGTGTGAGAGCAGTAGTAGGAACGAGAGAGAGAAGAAAGCAGGGACATGTAGAAGTTTTCACACAATGCTCTGAGGCAAAATTGATCAGAACATGAAGAACCAAAGCCCCTTCCCATCCTACCATTCCCTTAACAAAATGCAAAGAAACCTCCTTCCCTCTAGACTAAAACTTCCCTTAAAATAAAGTCTTGATAAGCAGCTTGTGCAGCTCCAAGGAGAGGAACAGAGAGAGCTCTGCACCCTGCCCTGTGAGGCAGCTCCTGGATCCCTTGTGAGCAGCACAACCCAACCTCCAGCATCCCTCCCAAAGCAGGGCCTGGCGAGGGAATACCCGTCACTCTGGGCTGCAGTCACAGGGCCTGGCGTGCTCCCTCCACACACACGTGTTCCCTCGGCCTGCAGAGCCAGCCTGGGAGCACGTGCTCCGTCTGGCAGAGCACAGCACAGCTGGCACGAGCTCGGCTGGGTCAGCAGTGAGCTGAAAGAGAATTCCAAAAGGGAGGCTATAAAATCCGAGCAGCGGAGAACGGGAAGGGAATGAGAACATGTGCACAGGAAAGACAGGAGGTACAAGGACAGGAAATTGTGAGAATGACTTGTAGTATCTTGTAACGATGCTGCAGCTACAACACGAGTCAGGCTGAGGAGGAGATGAGCAACAGCACAGGATGTGTCAAACCCCGACACTTTCCCATCCCAAATCCTGGGCTGTCGTTGCCTTGGAGCTCACACGTGTCATAAAATCATCCATCTACACATCTGAGCAGAAATCGTCCATCTACACATCTGGAAATTCTATGTCTTCTGCACCAGATTTTTTGTTAAACGTGTTCCCAGCACGGGAAGGATCTCCAGAGACTGCCGGCCCCATCCTCTGCTCCGAGGGAAAAGCTGACCCCACAGTTCCCCTGGGAGAATTCCACAACTCCCTGGGTGAGCTGCTCCAGAGTTTCAGAGCATTCAACCAAAGCACATCCAGAAAGGTGAGGAAAAGACTCATTTTCACCTGGAGATGGACCACCATCTCCCTCCACCTGTGAGCAGTTACTGTGCCCTCAAGTATCTTCCAGAACGAGCAAGCCCAGCTCTATTAACCTTTCTTAGAAACAAGATTTTTAAGCTCCTTACTATTTTTGCTCTTTTCCAAATGCCCATCAGTCACGTTATTATTTTTAAAGCCTGCAGCTCAGAACTGAAACCTCAGCAGCCCTGAACAGCGGGACCACGAAGACCCAAGTTTCACATGCAATTCCTGTTACAATTATTGATATATTAAAACTATTAATATACTAGCAGACTCTTTCTGTGTAACACCCCTTTGTTACTATTATTTTGCTTATGGCCCAATTACAGACCTCAGTGTTAGGTCTGACAAGTGACAAGGAGGTTATTGTGGATTTTGTATCGGTGCATTGGATTCATTTTAAATGCCTTACTTTTCCTAAGAATACGGAGTTTAATGCTGTTTCCAGAGTGCTCACACCCCTCGCCGACTGGCACCAGTGTATTCCTTATTGTAATCCAAGATCCTGGCTCAATAATAACCATCAGATACTGACACTGTTGCTGACAGAATTAATGTCACTGCCTTTCTGTGCCTGCCCTGGCTGCTGCTCCCTCCTTGTGCCAGCATATGCCTAGCACATGGATCAGGAACTGGCTCGGGAACTGATCCAAACATGAAACAGCCTCAAGTGCCACCAAACTGCAGCTTTAAATCATTAAAAGAAATATTAAGCAGTAGCCAGCTCCAGGAGAATTCCCTCATCCAACAGTTTGGCACAACTGTTTCTGTGAGAAGCTTACACTGATTTTTGCTCACCACCGAACCCTGTTGGGGCTAAAAAACTAACTGCTAAATAAACAAACTTTCTGGGATCCTTCCTGCTACCAAAACAGCTGCTCATGAGTCTGAAAGAGTCCCAGTTTCTTCCCTTCCTCTTTTTTAAGGGCAAGTATTCCTTTTCCCTTTCTTTGTCTGTCTTGCCCATCCTTGAATTCTCAGAAATCATCTCAGAAATTGTCTGAACGCTTTCCTGGACTAATCCAGGGAGAATTTCTCCAGGCTGAGTACCCAAAGCCTTTAAATGACTTGTCAATTACGAGCTGCAGACCGAGGAATGAGGACAGCTGGGTGTTGTACTGCCAGAGTGAAAACCCGATAGTGTTACAATAAGTGACTCGTGTTCCACTTGAGTGCAGCCTCCTCCTAAACTGAGCCCTGTAAACAGCAGCACTGTTACACTGGCAATAATCTGTCTCCCAAACAAAAGAACACACAAAGATACGAGGGAAGATGAAGGGGAATGTTCCGTTCCTGTGTGTGTGGATACTCCTCTGGAACATGTCATGCTCTGCAGTCCTTCCAAACTCCCGGCAGCAAAACATGTCAGAACAGGGGAAATCTGAGACTCACCCGCAGTGACACCGCCGGCACAGGGCGAGGTGTTCTCCAAGACTCACCTGCAGTGGCAACACCGGCAAGACTCAGGTGTTCCTCTGCAGGGTTCCTAGAGAATTACTGCAATTACACCGCACAAACAGTGAGGAAACCCAGCACCCAACCTAACCCAGGACCAAAACGTACAGATAATGTACCGGTGCTCACAGGCCCGTGCAGCATCCCTGAACCGCTGCAGGAGCTGCTCTCCGAGTGTCGGGGTTTGGCATTTCCACAGCTCGTACCTTGCGGATCTCCTCGGGCAGCGCGTGGACGGGGCCGCGCCGCTCCATGGCCTCCCGCAGGCTCGGCGGCGGCTCCGGGAGCGGCCGGGGCTCGGGGTCAGAGCCCGCCGGGGTCCCGGCACGGGGGCCCCGCCAGGGCCGGGGGGGGAGCGGCGCC
>VXBT01000020.1:119768-151852 GCA_013400235.1 Oriolus oriolus | reverse complement strand
GAGCTTGTCCCAGAGGGTTGTGAGGGGATCGAGCCCTGGAGATCCTGTTCTTGGCGGGGGTTGAGGGGAGCCTGCCCTGGAGGAGCAGGTGAGGGGATCCAGTCCTGGGGGAAACGGAGGCGATCCTGTGCTTGCGGACCTGAAGGGAGATTGGGCAAAGGGGAGACTGTGGATGAGGAGATCCGAGCNGGAGATCCAGTCATGGGGGGCTGAGGGGAGACTGTCGTACGGGAAATAAAGGAAATCCTGCCCTTGGGGTCTGAGGGGAGCTTGCACGTAGGGAGCCTGTCCTTCGGGAAGGCTGAGGTGAGCCTGGCCGAGGGGATTTGGGGAGATCCTGTCCTGGAGATGAGGAGAAGCAGGCACGGCCATGCTGAGGCAGCAGAGATGCTCCCACGCCAGGGGCCCTGTGGGAAGCAGAGCACGGGCGAAGCTGCTCCCACCACACTCAGCTCTGAAGCAGCTGTTTCCTCCCAGCAGGACGCCCCCACAAACCCCCCACTCCTCACGGAACCCACAGCGCGCTTCACACATCCGCTGTGGCTCCGGGCTGCGGTGGCTGAGCGGGGTCAGTCAGCCCCTGCCCGGGGCCTCGAGCCGCGGCCGGGCCGGAGCGCGGCCGTGTCTGTCCCCGTGGCACGGTGCCGGTGTTCGTGCCAGCCCCAGCGCCCGGCACCGCTCGGGATCAGGTTCCAGGCGGCGCGAGCAGCTCCAAGGACAAACGAACGGGCAAGAACCGAGTGCGTGACACGCAGCAGTCATAAGGCAGCTATTTCCATTGTTTTCCGGCAGGCTTTGTACCTTCTCAAACACACGTGGAAAGCCTCCCGCTGCTTAGAAATCCCAGCCCGGAGGAGCAAAGTTCGTGCCAGTGGGCAGCTGGGGAAAAGGGCAATAAACGCCAACACCCTCTTCGCACAAAGCGGGACCGGCCGAGGGGCTGGGAGGGTGAATAGGTGTGTCCACACCTGCAGCATTCCCTGGACAATGAGAAATCCAACTTTTATCCCAGCCCTCTCGCTTTAGGCTGCCCTTTTATTTGCTCAGTACAAAGAGCGGCGCGGTGAAGCGGTTTTGCAGCGTTGTCTGCAAACAGCTCCTCTGGGAAGCTCCGGGTGTTTTCCTAGGGAGGAGCAGAGCTCGGTTATCGCTCCGTAGGTACACGGGGGATTTGGGGAGGAGCGGGGGGTCCCGTGCCGGGCCCGCAGCGCGGAGCAGACGTGCGGCAGGAGGGGTCAGGGGAAGGACAGCGCTCGGAAGGCAGCGAGGTTATTCCCGGTGCTCCCTGCACATCGCGTTAGTTCCCCTTTTCCAGCGATATTTGCTGGGTTTGTTTGGTTTGCTCCGCTTGCCCCGTCTTTGCAAATGTCACGAGGACGAGAGCGTGGGGGGAGAGGGGCCTCAGTGGAAGGATGTTTGGAGAAGGGATCTGAGCGCCAGGGCTACCTGGGAGTCAAGGTCAGGCAGGTCGCTCTGTGCAAAGAACAGAAACTCTGCAAAGCAGCAGGGAAATGATAAAATCGGGAAAAGCGGGGTGGAGCAGGGTGCTGGTGGTGTGTGCAGGAAGGCAGAGGGGAGGGGGTGGTCCCGCTCTCCAGAGACACCGATGCCGGCCCAGAGCAGAGCACAGAGGAGCGTGCTGGTGGCAGCGGGATGTGCGGGGCAGCAGTGGGATCCCGAGGGATGTGCTCCTGCCGTGACATTGCCAAATCAAAGTCAAGCTCTTGGCTGCAAGAGCACATGAGGTGACTCAGAGAAAGAAACCATATGATTAAGCAGCAGCTGAGTGCCAGAAGTGAAGAGCTGTCAAGGATAATATCAGGACTGTGTGTGTGGAGGACAGTGGGTTTATTTGCCACGATAGGAAAGGATTTGAAAGGGAATACAAGATGCTTGTACCGAGTCTGACTTGGCAGCAAGAGAACTTGGGAAGGGTGCCAGGAAAAGCATCACGGATACAGGGCTGGAGTGAGGAGGGAATGCAGAGCACACAGGCAGCTCCAGCAGTCAGGAACGGGCACAGAGGGCACAGACCAGTCAGCAGGATGGCATTTGGGGAGGGAATCATAGAATCTTTAGAGCTGGAAAAGATCTCCAGGATCATCGAGTCCAACCTTTGACTGACCAAATACCACCAGCCCAGAGCCCTGAGTGCCACATCCAGTCATTCCTTGGACACCTCCAGGAACGGGGACTCCACCACCTCCTTGGGCAATGCTGAACAGCCCTTTCCATGGAGAAATTCCGCCTGATGTCTAACCTGAACCTCCTCTGGCACAGCTTAAGGCCTTTTCCTCTTGCCCTGTCAAAATGTCCAAGCAAAAGCCCAACTCCCTGGGAAGAGGGGTGCAGGGGTGGTGCAGAGGGGTTGGAGGTTTTGTTCTCTATTTTTAAGGCACTCAAGGGAATATCCATAAGATCTCCTAGTGCTCCTGGATGACAATGATGGTGGCACTCCTGATGGCTCCTCAGGCAAAACAGAACTGTTACCATGAGGGTGAGGTTCATCCGTGCAGGACTCAGCAGTTTCCCAGGAGCCTGCTGGGGAACTCCCGTGGGATTGCAGAAACCCCATCAATCTTCCCTGTTCCCCCCAGCCACCAGCGATCTGCTCTTTCCTAATTTAAACACAGGAGCTGGAGGGAGGGAAATGTTTCTACTGCTGGCTTTAAAAAAAAACGAAACCTGAAAATCCTGCCAAAACAGAAACTGCACACAAAGCCCTCCCCACTGGAAGGGGACAAGGGTGGATGAAACAAGACAGATGTTACAGCGTTGGTGAGCTACTGGAAGAAACACCAGGCAGTGATGAAGGAACCGTGGAGTCACAGTAAAACAGGAACAGATAAAGAGAAAACACAACTGAAGGAAGCTGGGATGTTTGGAGCATGGAGCATCCCAAGGAGGAGGGTGGGGCTGACTTGAATCCCGGGGGCAAGATCAGTGCGTGTGCATCATTCTGACACCCAGCATGCAAAAACAATCCCTGGGTCTCCCAGCCAGCAGCAAAGGGAATGGGATTACCCACACAAATAAGGAATAGTGAGGAGAGTCTTTGCGAGCCCTGAGATTGTGTTGTGATATCTACTGTTGACACAGTTCTGGAGCTTTGCTTGGGCTCCTCTCCATCCCCTTTGAAATACTTTTAAACAGCAGCACACAGTGCTTGGCAGGAGATCAGGCTGCTCCTTCCTCCACCTCACTTCAGTGCCCAACTCCTGCTTTGCAATTGCCCTGCAGTGTCCTGGCACATCCTGATAGGAAAATGCAAATGTTGCATTTCCATGGCATGGCCCGACAATTTAAATTTATCTCCCACAAAGAGATAACAGCACATGTGTGTTGATTGCAGGCCGTTGCTACAACAGACTTGTTAAAAAGCAGCCCTACCCTTATATGTGCGGAACTGGGATGAATATAAGGTGGAGTAAGATTTTTCTTGCTTTGCTTTAGAACCTGTTTCCTCATCTGGCAAACCCACTGACTTCAAAAGGAGTAAGGGCAAGACCCCAGCTAACATCCAAATATAGACAGTGTTCACTGAAGTGCAAAAATGGTTATTGCTGGCATCTAAGGGTGGATACTGGGGGGTGATGGCCAAAGGAGTTGGACTTGACTCTGCCTCCGTACTGTCCTGACCAAGAGCTGGGCCGTCGTGGCCTGAGGCCACCCGAGGTGACCTGTGGCTCTGATGCTGGCTGAGCTGGCAGCTTGCGGAGCTCAGGGAGGTGCAGGAGCTGTGGCAGCCACCACCTCGCCGTGCTGGCTGGTTTCTGAGGGCTCTGCAACAGGACCCCGCCCAAGGAGCTGCAGACCCCTCAGGGTGGTTGGTTTGGGTCTCTAGCACTGCTCAGCATCACAAAGTTTGCCCCCATTCCTGGGAACCTGTCAGCAAGTGATGGTTTCCATAAGCTGTTTGCTGTTTCAAAGTATCCTAAACAGTTTAAGAGAGGAGATTTTAGATAAAATTGTTTAAAAAGCTTTAGGTTTCTTTGTGATTTATCCCGAATAAAAGCTACTGAAGAACTTGGCACAGCTGCCAGCAGAAGGCCCAGAACTGTTGAGATGTTTGGGAGCAAGAGTAAGGACTCCCTGGCAGGGGTCCCTGAGCTTTAAGGTCCCTTCCAGCCCGAGCAGCTGTGATTCAGTGTTGTCAGAGGTGCACAAAGAGGTGTCCGTGGCTCCTGGGGAAAGCAAACCGTGTGTGTGACCCGTGAGAGGCAGGGGAGGCTTGTGAAATGGGACAGTGTTTCCCGGTCACTATGGAGTCACCGAGGGAACAGGCAGATTTTCTTCCTGTTTACACAACATGTCACCAGCAGCTTTGTCCCCATCTCTGGTGACCTGCAGCCACCATTTCGAAGCCGTGTTGACACGCCATGGCAATAACACTTTGCCAGAGGGTTTTTGTGCGCTGACGAGGTTCCCGGCCAGCACAGAACCCGGCCCTGCCGCAGGATGCTGCGGTGCAGGAGGGCTGGGAGGAGACTCAGCCGCAGCCTGCCCTTTGCCAAAGGCCCACGGAGCCTGCAGCCACCAGGGTACCAGGGAGGGCACACCAAAGGTGGCCCAGATATGTCATGGGGGTGAAATTGCTCCCCAGGGAATTGCAACAATGACCCACATCCAGAGTCAGTCCTGTGAGGGGGCTGAGAGAGCTGGGGGTGCTCAGCCTGGAGAAAAGAAGGCTCAGGGGGGCCCTTGTGGCTCTGCACAACTTCCTGACAGGAGGAGGCAGCCAGGGGGGTCAGGCTCTGCTCCCAGGGAACAGGGACAGGAGGAGAGGGAACGGCCTCAGGCTGGGCCAGGGGAGGCTCAGGTTGGACACCAGAAAGAATTTAGTTATGGAAAGGGTTAAACATTGGAAAGGGCTGCTCAGGGAGGTTTGAAGTCCCTGTCCCTGGAGGTGTCCAAGGAAGGCCTGGACACTCAGTGCTCTGGGCTGGGGACAAGGTGGGGATCGGCCACAGGTTGGACTCGAATGTCTAGGAGGGCTTTTCCAGCCTCTGGGATTCTGTGATCTCATCACTGTGCAAGACTGAGCCTTGCTGGGAAGTCAGGCTGGACCTGGGGTTCCTACAGGGACTTGGGGTGCTGCCACACTCTGTGGGTCCATCCTAAAGTGCAGCCAAAGGTGTCACTCAGGACCCCGCACCCCGGTCACACCACACAGGGACAGCACGCTGCAGAATTCACCATTTCTTCACAATGCTGTGAATAAACTAAAGTGAAATTATTCCCAGCGGTTGTGGCAAGTGCTTTTGTGAGCCTCCATTTCATGGCAGAAAATTCCATTCCCAAAGAGTTTTGCTGTCATGTGGTGGTGGTGAGAAGCGACAGAGTCCCCAGCTGCACCAGCAGAGCAGCAGGCGCCACGCACGGGCTGTCACAGGGCATCAGTCACGGCTGTGCCACGGGAAACCCCCACACAGCAACCAACTTGGCAGCCCACACTGCAGCCTCCTCTCACGAGCCATGTTTGTCTTCCCTGCAGAGTCCAGAGTTACACACAAACCTAAGCTCCCTGACCTTTACGTGCTGGCCTTTCTTCCAAGGGTGAGAGGAAGGGCCGTGGGTCATTCCGCAAGGTGTGCGGGCTGAGAGCCACATCCCTCAGCAGGATTTGGGGTGCCCAGGGCTGGGATCAGCTCGTGGGGACATGACGTGTCCTTGCACTCTCCCTTCTCCCCATTCCTCTGAATTCCCCGTTCCACACTTAGCCCCTCTTTTTGGGGAGACAACCTCCCTTTCCAGATCCAAGTCAGATCTGACACCGAGCCTGCAGCTTTGGGAGTTGTGCAGTGTGTCACCAGCTGACCTGGGCTCGCTGCCTGCGGAACAAAAGCTCTCCGTGCTGCTGTTTGCTCTTTGTGCAATATCCCTCTGAGTACACTGCCCATATCTGGGCCGATATGGGGGGAGATACTCACTGTGGTATCTCACGCTCACAAAGGGAGGATCAGCACTTCCTGCTGGGGGTACAGCGCTCCCCACCCCAAGATTAAGGGCACATTCAATATTTATTGAGCTGTCACACCTTGAGGCCCTGTCAGGATTAAGCTCCACAGTACCTGGTGCTCTAAAACCCTGATAAGAGCCAGTCCCATTCCCCCCGCGCCGTGCATGTCCCTGCTCACCACCAATGTCACAGTGCCCAGAGCTGCCACCCCGTTTATTTTAAGGATGGCAATGACTTACACACAGGTGTCACCTTTCAGAGCTCTCAAAAATAGAACTTTACAAAGTGCTTCACGTAACCCTTACCCTGTAAAGCCTTCCCAGTGGAGGGGAAGGGACCAGCCAGAGTAGCAACAGGACACGAAGGTTTTGGGAATCAACTCAGATCCAGAGAGAAGCGTAATTACAGGTTATTTATACAGTCTTTCTCCTTCACAGACTGCACAGAAAGTGGATGGAACCATAGAATCACAGAATCATTGAGGTTGGAAAAGCCATCCAAGACCGAATCTAACCGGTGACCAATCCCCACCTTGTCCCCAGCCCAGAGCACTGAGTGCCATGCCAGGCTTTCCTTGGAAACCTCCAGGGATGGTCAAACAGATAAAATGGCAGAACAATCCTCATTTTACACTGAAAGAGAGGTTTGCTCAGACAGGCCAAGCATCCATATCTCTGGATTACAGAATCATGGAATGGTTTGGGTTGGGAGAGACATTAAAGTTCATCTCGTTCCACCCTTCCATGGGCAGGGACACCTCCACTATCCCAGGTGGCTCCAAGCCCCGTCCAGCCTGGCCTTGGACACTTCCAGGGATTGTTCCATTGATTTCAGCCCACTGGATTACAGCTTTCCTGCTTCGTAATAAATCTATGATCAATAAAAGATAATTCTGTCAAGGTGTTAAAGGCAATCAGACAGGATTGAACACTTGTGTTTGCAAACGTGTGAAGCTCCCTGTGGTAGTGCCTTTTGCCAGTTCTTTATGGGGATCAGAAAGCAGTCCCATCCCCGATTCCCTGAAAACCAGCATTTCCCAGCTGTGTGTGTCCCCAGGGAATCACAGGCAAGTCCTGTCTCTGGTTTCCAGGCCAGCCTCTCCTGTTCCATGGCACAGCAGAACGTGTCAGGACACCAGCACAGCTGATCTGGCACGTCACCACTGCACAAGGAAATGAAAATAAATACAGATTTATGAAGGAAGGCCCATTTCTGGCACCAGGCGCGGATTTCCTGGCTGGCTGCTAATACCAAAGTGCAGATCCTCTATTTTATATCAGCCAGGGGAAATCCCAGCAATTCATGCCACAGCATTAAAACACACGGTTCTAAAAATAGCATTACAGAGCTGGACTGGAAACAGCAGTAAAAACGAGAAAGGAAACCTTGTCCTTTTGTGTGCTTGGTTTTTTGAAGGCAAGGATGTTAAATTCAACCCCGAGAGCTCATTTCGAAACAACAGAGCTTGGAAGGTGAGCTGGGAACATCAAAATAGCTACTGCACGGGGACATTTCTCTGTTTAAATCCTACATTTATTTAAGATTTCCAAAACTTGCCTCTCTAAAAAGGAGGGCATTTCCCAACCTCTGCGTTCTCCATCACAGTTCTGTCATTCCTGTCCAACCACGTTCATTTATCCCATGATCCTGATAATTAATCCACATGGATAGATTTGGAATTCAGATATTTCACTGTTTGACCTGCAAATTCACATTCTGATACAACCCAGGTCCCTCGTGCCGTAACATTCCCTCAAACTCACAGGGAGAAGAGGAAACAGGGAAGAATCTTTCCTGCCTGAGGGCCCTTTGGGAGACCACACAGGAAAACACATCTCGTTATCCCACCATAACGTGGGAAAAATCAAACATCCCTAGGCCAGGGAAGTGATGTCAGGGGCTGTAGGTTTCTCACAGTTGAATTAAATACACAACACCCCCAAAAATCCCAGCTCAGTTGGGATGGAGGGCGGTTGGGGCTCGCAGTTATCCCAGGAAATCAGCAATCCTTGCAGCTCTGCTGACCCCAGGAGATCCTCTGGGCCTTCCCCCGTGTGTGACTTCCTTGCAAACGCCTCCTTGGCAGGTTGGGAAAGCAAAGTTTGTGAGAATTTCTCGTGGTTTTCCCTTGGAAACAGAGTTTCCCAGGAATTGCGCTGTCCGAGAGGAAGAGGTCAGTGGGATGTTTGTACAGCTGGCTGATCAGGTTGCCTTGGTATGAATTTTCCAGAGGTCTGGTTACTTGTGGACCTGCCAATCCATTCCCAAACCTGACTCATGAAATTCACTCAGTAAGCACTTCAGGATGGCAATAGCCAGCATTGCTTCCCCATATTTTTTAGCATTCTTGCTAATCCATAAAACTTAGCAACTCGGAATGAAAACAACAGGAAGAAAGAGCTAATGAGGTCCTTCTGTAAGGGTCTGTTCATGCAGCTCCCATTAATGTTAATTGGCCTTACAGAGACACAGCAAAAGGAAAACAGACCCTGGAAGATGGAAAAAAATCAACTTATTTGTGCAGCCAGGTACTGCTCCCCTTTCCACAGCCTTGCTCCGTCCAACAGCTACAGCTATTCTGGCTTTACCCCCCCTCAAAAGCCTCGAGACACGCTGCAGATGACCAGATTGCCAAAGACACTCAGTCACATTATTTATGCTGTCACAGCACATGATTTAATAGGAAAAGAAGAATAAAATCCAAACCCGCAACGGTATCAGGGGAGCGCTTGAATTTCAGCATGTGTTTGATTTGTAAGTAAGATTTAAATTCTGAACAACCTGATCTGGGGAAGGTGTCCCTTCCCAGGGCACGTCAGGGAACAGGAGGAGCTTTAAGGTAGCTCCCAACCCAAACCAGGCTGGGGTTTCTGATCCTGACTCAGCCCTCGAGGGCTGGTGAGATCAGAGCAAACCCCAGCTGCTGCTGCAGGAGGCTGGAGGGTGTTGGTGCCCGTGGCTGGCGTGCGGGCCGAGGTGTCCCGGCCACCGCGGCTGCTCCGGGCGGGAACGCGGTGTCAGGAGCGATCAGGGGCTCCACAGGGATGTGGCATCTCCCCCCTGGGCCTGTGCCCCCGGCAGCGCTAATCTGAGCAATCTGCTGTGCTCCCCAGCTAATCCTGCCCCTGCTCACACCTGAGAGCGCTGCCCTCAGCTGGACCCTGAGCCTCTTAGGGCCGGGATGATCCATCCCGTGCTTCCAGAGCTGCTCCAGCGCTGCCAGGACGGGGCTGGAGCCAAACCAAGCCCTTGGCTGAAACTTGTTCCCGTAACTATTCAAATAAAGCATTTCCATAACCACAACCAACAACTGCCAGCAGTTTCTGAGGTGACAAAGAAAGGCTTTCTCAAATAAGTTTCATGAGAAGGAAGGTGAAAATGTGGATGAGAGGTTTTGTTTGGGGCCACATGGAAGCCAGCTTTTGTTAGCTGATGTTTGTCCCTGTGGGAATCACAGGATGTGATCAGATAGAAAATGCTGGGATGTTGGGATTGTCCTGTGCAGGGCCAGGAGCTGGACTCGACGATGCTTGTGAGTCCCTTCCAACTCGGGATATTCTGTGATGCTGTAAAACCTGGACTCATGGCACATGCCAAACCTGAGGCATCCAAAGCCTTTTACATGAAGCCCACAACAAAATTTCATTTATAGATAAGGCACATTTAAAATAAATCAGGTTTGGGGGGTTTTTTTGGTTATTATTGTAACTACACAGCAACAAGCAGCAATTATTCTGTCCTCCCATCCCACCGGGATGTCAGCAGTGCACGTGGCACTGAGCTGCCACTCGTCAGTCTCATAAAGGGAATCATTAAAATTCACTGTCAATTAAAGCTCAAGCAGTGTGGAGGGGCCCGCCCAGCCCGGGGGGGCTCTGGGATCCCCAGCAGTGTCCAGAGCCACCTGCCCTCCCTCCCAACCCATCCATTGCATCACTCCGTGTCCCGAGGCAGCATCTGCGTGTTCCCACACTGGCCAGACGGGACATTAAACTGAATAATGAACTGGTGTTTCCCGAGGAGAGGAGCTCCCCAGCTAAGTGCTGATTCTGGGAATTCTGAGGGAGGAAGGGCTCTGGCAAGAGCAAGGGAAGAGCAAAGGCTCCTTCCCAGCCCTGCCAGGAGAGTGCCAGGCACACACAGCACACACATCTGCGTTCCTGCGCCTTCTCCAGCTGCGTTTTGGAGAATGCTAGACAGGAAATTGGTGCCACAGGGCAAATATTCATTCTTCCCGACTTCCCTCCCAAAGCAAGCCCAGATTTGCCCTGGCTAGACTGGCTTCCCGCAGAGCCCCGAGCACCGCGGCCTCCCCGGAGCATCCCCAGCAGGAACGACGGAAATGTGAGGTGGAAAAACAAACAAAGAACGGCCTGCCAGATGTTCGCAACACCAGCCCGGGAGCACGGAGCTCACAGGAGCAGCTGATGCTCACGTGGCACTTCCAAGCCAGGCTTGGAGAAGCTGCCAAGTCCAACCTTCGACCGACCACGTCCATTCCCACTAAACCAACTCTCCCAGTGCCGCACCTCGAACGCTTCAGGGCTGGTGGATGCTCCTGAAGCAGGACTGGGGTGTTTGGTGCTGCATCCCTGAGAGTCAGGGAGATGAATCCTGCCTTTTCCCTGCTTGCATCCTGGCATTGCCCACGGCAGATGATGAGGATTTTGGAGGCATCACGGTGCCCCGGAGCTCCTCGCTGCCTCACCATATTCGCTGCCCCTGGCTGGGACACTCTGAGGAGCTCAGGCTGAGCTTTGCTCCCCGGGGCTGTGGAGTGACCGCCTCTGCCGGGGAGCTCAGCCTGGGCCCCCGCTGGCACCTTATTCCCGTTTTCCCAAGGTTTGCATCCGGCTGGGGAGCCCCTGCCGAGGCTGTGCCCAGCCCGTGCCCAGCCCGTGCCGTGCAGAGGTCGCGGCTGAGGACAAACCCTCGCAGCGTTCGTACATTCAGTGCTGCTCTGGCGGTGTTATCGCAGCCTTATCAGTGACAAATGGGCCATTAGAGCTCCTCAGCTGCGGTGCGGCCCCTCGGGAGAGCCCGGCGGGCTGCAGGGAGAGGCTGCGAGTGCGTGGAGAGGGGAAGGGCACAGGGAGCAGCCTGGGAAGAGCAGGCAGAGCTCAGCCCCGCGGATGGAGTGAGGCAGCTCCGTCTGATCCCACCCAGCCCGGCCGACTGCAGCTCACGGAGCAGCAGCACAGACACGGATAAACCCCGAGTATCAGCAGGAACAATCGGAACGAGTCACACGCCACGTCCTGGTGTTGCAACAGCCCGCACGAGCAGGAACAGACACGGCTGGGAGGGCCCAGGGGATGCTCCCGGAGCTCTGCGGGCTCCTCACTCCCCAGGGTCGCTCCACACACGAGCTGGAGCCGCCGGGGTTAAAGCAGGGTCAGGAGCCCCTCACTGTCCCAGGCTGCTCCCAGCCCCAGTGTCCAGCCTGGCCTTGGGCACTGCCAGGGATCCAGGGGCAGCCACAGCTGCTCTGGGCACCCTGTGCCAGGGCCTGCCCACCCTCCCAGGGAACAATTCCTGCCCAATATCCCATCCATCCCTGCCCTCTGGCAGTGGGAAGCCATTCCCTGTGTCCTGTCCCTCCAGTCCTTGTCCCCAGTCCCTCTCCAGCTCTCCTGGAGCCCCTTTAGGCCCTGCAAGGGGCTCTGAGCTCTCCCTGGAGCCCTCTCCTCTCCAGATGAGCACCCCCAGCTCTCCCAGCCTGGCTTGAGAAGAGCTCCAGCCCTCAGAGTATCTCTGTGGCCTCCTCTGGACTGACCCCTGCAGCCCCACAGCAGCTCCAGGCCAGGACACACGGGGGGCTCTGAATGCAAACCAATATTCCTCCTTTCCCTGGTTTACTGCTTGCAGTAATTATTGCTCTCTGTGCACTACAATGTGGTACGAATGTGGGCACTATAAACACTTGTGTGGTTTTATCAAACAGTTCTACAAGGTGCTTCCCATGCCTGATGCTCTGGAAAGTGGGCAGGAATGAGACAGAAAGCACCTGGAACGTCTCCGTCAGCAGGAGACTTCTGAGCTCAGCAGATCTCAGCTGAGATTATCTGGAAAAGGCATCAGTTGGTGCCTTGGCCTCGGTGCTGCACCCGAGTGAAAGCCAAAGCCCTTTGCTCTGGCTGTGCAAACACCGAGTTCATGGGAAGCAAACAGCAGTTTGATTCCATGGTGGTATTTACTGCAGAACTTCCCTGCCCCGTCCTTCCTGTGACCCGGCTGAGGGGGTCAGGGATGGCCCTCAGTGAACACCCGTCCTGAGGGCAGCAGCAGGAACAGGCCAGGCTGGGCAGGGCTTGGAGCACCCTGCTCTGCTGGAGAGCAGAGGTGGGAGTGAGGAGTTCACTCTGCCGGCTGGGCCGTGAGCTGGGCCCAGGGCTGGACAGCAGATCCACCTCTGTCTGCATGGACATCAGGGGTCACAGAACCATGGAATGGCTTGGGTTGGGAGGGACTTAAATCCCACCTCATCCCACCCCTGCCATGGCAGGGACACCTCCCGCTGCCCCAGGCTGCTCCAAGCCCTGTCCAGCCTGGCCCTGGGCACTGCCAGGGGTCCAGGGGCAGCCACGGCTGCTCTGGATCATCTCCACCAAGCTGTCCCCGCACAGTCCCACCCCAGGGCAGCTGCAATCTGTGGCTGTGGAATGGATTCCTGTCCCCATCCAGCTGCAGGGAGCTGGAGCGGCTGCGGGCGAGGCCGGGCCCTGCTCAGCTGCAGAGGTACAGGGAGTGCACAAAGTGCACAGACAAACAAACCCAGCGTGGGTCAGCACATGGGAATGTGCTCCTCGTGCACGGGGAGAAGGCAGGAGATGATTTATCACAGCCTAATTACGCATGAGACAACTTGTACCCGGCTGGTTGGACAAGAGGGAGCCCGAAGAAAGTTGAGGCAACAACAACCCTTAGGTCAACCTGACATTTGTTGTTGGGTCTGTGGGAAATTATTCTCATAAAAACAGGCTTTGTAGCCATAAGAGAAAAATAAATATTAATGCAGAGGATGTGCTGTGATGGTCGGATGGTGATGACACGGTGGGGATGGAGAAACCCCAGGGGCAGCCAGAGAGGCTCCCTGCATCCATCCCCCAGTTCTCACTCCTGTGTCACAACCTCAGATTTCCACATGAAAAACTACAAATAAAACGATCCTCGCCCCCGGGCTGGGCAGGGGTTTGGTGCTGGGAAGCGGGAGGAGGCTCGTGGTGTGTTGTGCTCTGTGCCTCCCATGACTCAGCCCCTCACGAGGTGCCAAATTCCCCTCCAGCAGGAGGAAACCCAGGGCCAGTCCGTGCCCGCCCTGCTGTGGCACTGAGGGCGCCTTGGCCTCATCTCACTCTGCTTCTCCCAGTTGAGTTGAGAGCAAAGAGGGTTTTTTTCCCAGGCAAAACTCTAGTGAGCTATGGTAGAGCCACAGAAATCCTGTGGAAGTCCTGGGAGAGCCACCCAGCTCTGGCATCCTGCTCCCAAGAAACCTCTCACTGCATCTATTGATGCTCTCGTCTCCAGCACCTCTCCTGCAGCCCCTGCTCCAAGCCTGGAAGTCACATACACGGATTGCAGCCCGTGGACACCAGGAGCTGGGGTATATCACCCTGGGGCACCATAGTCCTGGATTTAAGGGTGGTTTTACCCCTCACAGGGACAGTGCCGTGGCTGGAGGTTGTCCAGGAGCCGGGCAGGCTCCAGCCCTGCAGGTTTTCCAGTGCAGGCTCAAGGCAGCCCCGAACGAGCTGGTGTGACCTCAGAGCTGACCCTGCTTTGACCAGGACGTGGGTTTGGGCACCTCCCAGGGCTCCTTCCCACTCACAGGACACTCCTCAGCCCCTGGAGGGAGGGGACAGGGAACATCCCCCACTGCAGGGTTATTCTCTGATGAAATCACCGGTACAACCCCAGGCAGGAGCAGGGCACCGCCGGCTCCCTGTGGGAAGGGGGACGGTCCGGCCGTTCCCACTGCGCCTTCGGGCTGCTGACACTTCAGCGTCTCCTCCAGGAACAGCTCCTGCCCTTCTGCCCAGCTCCCAAATCAGCTCCTGCTCAAACTGTTCCTTCCTCCCGGCCTCTGGGGCACCTTTATCCCGCTGTCCAGAACAGGCTGTTTCGTGACAAATCCCAGGCACCAGCAGGGACCGCGGCAGAGGTGACCTCATCCTTCACTGTCACCCGCGTCAGTGACGCGGGTGACAGTGAAGGATGAGGTCACCTCTGCCGCGGTCCCTGCCCCGGCCACTGCCCCCCGAGCTGGGCTGGCCTGGCAGTCCCCAAACACGGGGGTCCCCAGAAGTTACCGGAGCCCCACTGATGGCCCAGCCAGCCCAGCAGGTCCCTGTCGGCCGGGCCACCACTGGTGCCACCCCCGCAGGGCCACCAGCTCCCCGAGGTGCTTTTCCCAAGGCCGTGTCACCGCGGCAGTGCCGACAGTGACACAGCCAGGTCCTTACGGCAAACCCTCCTTTGTCACCCGAGTTCTCCACCGGTGACAGCGCCGAGAGCGGGGCAGGAGGCACGAGAAGGATTTATCGGTTCCATGGTGCCCTCGGGGACAGGGACAGAGGCTGCCCCGGCTGTGGGCACGGGCAGAGCCCGGCTCGGGACAGAGCGGAAAGCCGGGCTCGGGCACCGCTGCACCTTCCCGGCTCTGAGGGGGTCATTGCACAGGCAGAGCGAGCACGGGAACACGGAGCAAGGAGTGGGAACATCCCCTCGGCAAGGCCGGGATCGGGCCCGTGCTGTCCCAGTGTCCCTCTCCGGAGCAGGATTTGGGAACGGGCCATTCCTCAGGGCTCTGCTCAGGTGTCCCTCGAGCAGCCGCTGCCGCGGACGGCGCTGCCGCGGCGCACGTAGGAGGCAATTAACGCAATTAGAGGCACGTCCTGCCCCTGCCGGCTCTGCCCGCGCCCTCCAGCGCCCCGGCCCAGGGAGCTGGAAGCCGGGAATGATCCCACATGAGCCCGGAACGGATGGACGATGGAGGGACACCAGTGCTGAGCTGGCCGGGCACGGCAGCGCGGTGACAGTGACGCGGTGACCCGGCTGCGGCCCCGGGACCCACAGGGATGAGCCATGGGGCCAGGCTGAGGTGGCACAGTGAGGACACCAGGCCGTGTCACCCAGGAGGAGCCGCCGGTGTGCTCAGCCCTCGCAGGGCGGCTCAGACACCCAGCGCGTTGTCACGGAAACGCCACAAATATTGTCAGTGCATTGTCAGCGGCTCAGGAGCTCCCTCCTCATCGCACAGCCCCGGGGAAGGTTCAGGCAGACCCTCCCCGGGAGTGTCCCCGGGCACGGGGCTGCGGAGGAGAAGGACTCAGAAAAGCAAAACCCCATTACAACATCCAAGGAAAAAACACAGCTGAGTTCCCGCCTGTGGAAACTGGGAGGGAAGACAAAGTCCCCACTCTGAGCAGCTGTCCCAGCTCCCACTCCCATCCTGCTCATGCCAGGCCCAGCCTGGTCAGGAGCCTCGAGCGAGGGAACGGCTCAACACAAACCCACAAGAACAGCAACCCCCATTCCATGGCTCTGGCTCTGAAGTGAATCCAAAATCTCCGTTCTGAAGCCACCACAGCCCCCAGCGCAGACCCCCCCCCGAGCTGCACAGAGCCCCCCTAATGCCACACGTCGGACACCCCCAGCCCATCGGGGGCTTTGCCTTTCCTCAGCCACCCTCCAGCCCTCCTCCCTGGCCCCGGTACCTTTCCGCAGCCATCCCGAGGGATGTGAGCTGTGGCCAGGAGCAGCCCCACGCTGCACAGCCCCGCTGGGAGCTCCCATCCCAGCGTGTGAGCTCTGCCAGCACTGCCAGGAGCCTCCGGGAGATTGGGGTCAGCTGGAGCCAGCTGGCTGTGCCCTCCCCCTGCGCTCACCTGCAGGAAACCAGGAGCGATCCAGAGGGGAGGAACCAGCAGTGGGGTGCTGGTGGGAGCAGGGAATTCTCTCCCATGGCAAAACGCGTTTCTGTGAGGCCCCAGGAAGCAGATGTGGAGCAGGCTGTCACAAGGCACAGCTCCAGGCCCGGCTGAGTTTGGGGAGAGCCCCAGGACACAGAGCCTGAGGGTCCCTTCCCATCCCAGGGAGCCACCTGAGCCCCCACAGGAGCTCCCTGGAGGGCAGCGAGGGCTCCTGGGCCACACCTGGGCTGCTGGAGGAGCCTCGAGAGGGAGACACAATTCCCTGTAAAGGTCCCAGTGAGGACAGGGCACCTCAGGTACATCCAAACCACAGGGCCTGAGGTGAACAATTGCAGAGTCAGGGGTGTGGGAGGGGAGGGACCTTCCAGCCCATCCTGGCCCAGCCCCGGCCACGGGCAGGGACACCAGCAAGTGACAGACTGTGTGTCCCAGCAGCTGCTGGGAAGCCGTCCCAGGTTTTGAACCCTCCCCACAGACAGTGCTAATCTCTTCCTAATTTTCCTTGATTTTAGCAAATTATCTGTTTGTGTTCTCCTGTTTAATAATGCAGAGTATGAGCAGGGGGGGCAGTTTTGTGATCTCTCTCCCAATCTCTCTGAAACACAATAATAAAAATAAGTGGTTGGGAGAATGTCTAATTTAATATCCGTGTGATGAAATGTGGTTCTGATTCCCTAGAAATGGCCATGCTGAAATTCTGAGGTCAGGGCGTGACAGGCACAGAACGCCACTGAAATGACACCCGCAGGCACACTCTGAAACATGAATATTTACTAACATAAATAAACAGTGTTTTATAACAAAAGGCACAGATTTTCAACTATAAACAATGGAAAAATATGTACAATTTCCACATAGGGAATCAACCAGCAAGTGCACAGTTGGTCACTTCAGATTTCCTTCCTTCCAAGTCATTCCACCAGTTAGGAAGTGTCCAGACTTAATTTCCCCCACACGAACTGCTGCCAGGTGAGAGTTTGTGACAGGGAACATCGGAGCAGCACAGGCTGTCAGATGGAGACGGTGCTGCTGACTTCTTCATACTGGATGATGAAATAGGGGTAGCTCTGGTCATCGTTGAAGATGACAAAGATCTGGGGCTCGAAGCAATTGTCCACGCAGGAGTCGTAGAGGTCGCTGGTGATGCTGCCAGGCTCCACGGGCGGCGGCCTCCTCATGGTGTGGTTGCCCACCGTGTACCTGCCCGTGAGCACCTTGGCCAGGAACATGAAGTGGACGCCCCTGGGGGAGCGTTTGGAGAAGTTGTGCGAGTAGCTGGCCTTCCTGGCAAAGTAGCTGCCCTGGCCGAACATGGTGGCGTGCTTGCCGCACACCCGCGGGTCGAAGTTGTGCTTGCAGATCCCGTCCACCACGTCCTGGGATGTGCCGTGGAACAGGTGCCGCTCGTTCATGATCCTGTCCAGCCCAGACATCTTCTTGGACATGTATTCCTTTTTCCTGGAACAGAAAACGGGAGGTGAAGGTGAGTATTCGCTGCAGGTCAGCCGGGGAAAAGCTGTTTTCGTTACGGTGTCACCCTCTGGAAGAGCAGAGCTGTGAGAGGAAATACAAATCTCTTGTATAAAGTTCCTCCTCTAGGAACATCCATTATACAACAACTGGAATTGCATTCTCTTACCTTTTATACTTCTCCCAGAGGAACTGGTTCTGCACTCGCAGGATTTTCAAAATCTTGTATTTGGTCTCTGGCACAGTCTTGTGGAACAGGTTATAAATGGTTCTATAGCTTTTGTCTTCCTTCAGAACAGGCACTTGGATGAAGTCCTGAGCTGGATCCATGCCAATCCAGGTCTCGGGGTAGAAGCTGGGAGAGGTGACGGCAGCTGGGGACAAGTTGTGCGCGGAGGCGGGCTCGGAGCACGGGGAGGGCACCGCGGAGCTGCCGCCCAGGGTCCTGGGGGACGGACAAAGAATTGTGCTCAGACACCCACAGCAGCCTCCAGTCACCTCCAGCGTGGCTGAAAAGCCTCTGACTGCCATGGAAGTGTCCAAGGCCACGCTGGACAGGGTTTGGAGGAACCTGGGCTACGGAAGGTGTCCCTGCCCGGGCAGGGGGTGGCACTGGATGGGAGTTAAGGCCCCTTCCCAGCCCCGGAAGACTCTTACTGCCATTTGCACAGCCAGATGTGGATTTGCATTTGCAGCTGGTTATTTTCCTGCCCCTCCTCTGGGAATGCTGCCTGGAGAACAGGCAGGGCTGAGGGAGGGAGCTGTGGCCAAGAAGCCCCATGGATGCCAGAAAAAAACCCTTGGAAACGCCAGCAGAGGGGACCAGCTGCAGATCTGAGGAACCCTCACACTCTGGAAGCTGCTGCACTGAGATAAGTGGCCTTTGCGGTTTATTCTCCTCTGATCCCACCTCAGTGAGCAGCCCTTACTCAGCTGAGTAAATCCTTGCTCCCTGGATTCTCCCTCGCCACAGGGAACACTGGGACCGTGCAGTGCCTGGCTCACACCAGCACAGCTCCTGCAGCTGCAAGAACACGTGGAGCGAGCTCCAAAGTCCACCAAGGAGTATTTTCCCAAAGTATTTCCCTAGGAAAAGCTGCCAACCCCGCCGTGCCCCAGAGCAGGCAGCAGGAGAGAGCAGAGCCCAGGCACCCAGGGTGGAGCTGCTCTCCAAACCCCACAGATGGCCAGAAATCAAATCAAATCCCAGGAAAACGGTTGGGAGGGGGAAGTTTAGTGGAAAAAGGTCTATTTTTAAATCGACACATGGAAAGCTGTGACAGCCCTCCCCCTTCTCAGGGCAGGAACACTCTGAGTGTTCAGTGGCTGTTACCTCCTGCTCGGGGCCAAGGCCAGGATTCCCTTCATTTGCATGGATTTGACTTAACTCAAAGTTCTTCTCACTGCTTATTAACAGTTGAGCAGAAACCCAGAAAATGGATTTTGTTCTAAGAATTATTATCAAAATAGCAATCAAATACCAAAGTGTGCATTTGTGTTTAATTTGTCTTTCCTCTTTGATGGGCAAATGGGTGAAAAAAAAGTTCCTGTAGGGCCTCATCACTCACACTGGACTGGAAGACCAAGCAGAGATTGCCAGTAAATCATGGATTAATGAGGAAGACATCAAATCCAATAAAAATCCTGCAATCCTTTGGTGTACTTTGTTTGGTTCTTCTGACTAGTGTAAAATATTTATATTATTTATTCTGCAGGGGAAGCCATTAAAAAGTCAACATTTTTCATTTCTATTCAAGGATTCTTTTTCAATTCTAGAACAGATTTAAGCAGGTGGGAGGTGAGGGAAGGAACAAATCTCAGGTAGCATCATGTGGGAAGTGGAGGCAACACTGACTGCTTAAGGATGGATCCCATAAATATTTAAAATACTCTTGTTCTTGCCAAGAATTGCTGTGTGTAAGTGAGCTTTACAAGGTCTCTGGATAAAGAAAATCAGAATGAGGTTTGGTGCAGAACAGACTCAGAGTTCAGTTTGTAGGTTTGGTGGCTGGCACAGACAGTTCTGGTCAATCCCTCGTGAGTGCAGAGCCCTCAAGGTCCAACAGAACTCGTTGGGAATTAACTGGGAATTGCATCATTTTAGCAGATCACTGTGGTAAAATAATCCCAGGCAGCAAAACACCAGGAGGAGCCCTGAAATCCTCACTTTTCATTAGGATGAGAACTAGGGCTGCTCTGACCAGCAAGTCCACTCTTGGTTTTTTACTGGCATCCTCCAGTTTCTCTCTAATAACTTGGGCTTTCCTTCCTGTAAAACCCCCTGTAAAAACACCTCCCAGCCCACGTGTGCTGAGGCTGTGACCAAACCCCAGAGGGGCGAGGGCTCTGTGAGCACACCCAGTGCTCCCACTAAACCACCACGGGATGGTTGGGGCTGGCAGGACCTCAAACCCCATCCAGTGCCATCCCCTGCCAAGGCAGGGACACCTTCCACAGCCCAGGATGCTGAAAAAGGGACGGGAATTTGGCAAAGCTCATGTTCCAACATCCACAAGGTACATCATGAATTCAAACAAGGAGCTCCTCAGGTAAATATGATTTAGGAGAGTGGCAGGAGCTGCCAGATTTTGGATTCTCGCTCCCATTTCCCACCCGACAGCGCCGGTTTCCCGTCACACCTCAGGAACACGAGCGGCCCGGGCAGCCCGGCGCGGAGCAGCAGGAATCCCCTGGTTCCCCGGGATACCTACTGCAGGAAGGGCATGAGCAGCACGCAGGAGCGCAGCAGGGGCCTCCTCTTGATCTCCCTGCGGAAGCAGGAGTTCTGCTGGAAGCCGTCCTTGATGTTGAGGATGTACTGGTTGTGCCAGGTGACGAAGCGCACCTCGCGCAGCCCGCGGCAGCTCGCCTCCTCCATCAGCCTCACCACCGGCTGGAGAGGGAGAAATGGGGCAGAAATGGGGAAAAACGGGGAAAAACAGGGAAGGGAAACGCACACGTGAGAAACCACACGCTCCAAAACTCCCATTCCTGTTCCACACTGCACAAACCCAAGCCCTGCAGTTCTCCTCGCAGCTCAAACACCCCAAACCTGTCATTTGTGGTGTTTCTGCCCAACTCTCTCCAGTTCTTGCACTCAGGAATTATTTCTGGCCCTGCCAGCACTGATGAGGTTTCATTCCAAACATCAGCTGTGCCCAGCCCAAGGGCTGCACCCCACAGCTCTGGCAGTGCCTGTCCTCCCTCAGCAGAGCTCTGGGGACAGGGAGATCAGTTACAAGCTGCCAAGGTAAGTGGAGGTGGTGTTCTGAAGGCTGCAGAGACTGTCCCACTGTCCCAAAACCAGACCAGGCCCCAGAAGGGCTCCCTTGGTGCTGCCACAAGCAGGTGTGCTCTGCAGGGTGACAGTCCAGGCCCTCGTGCCCCCGGTGTTTTCAGGGCTAATTCGAGGATCACAGAACCATAAGCCAGGCCAGCAGAGCTGTCCCTGTGCTGCTTTCTCAGCTCAGCCCTGACTCTGCTCGTGCTCAGCAGTAACTGCAGATCCACCCTGAGTGCCTGCAGAGCAGCCAGGCTGCACACATTCAGCGTGCCCTGTGTGGAGAGCCGGGGCCCCGGGGCAGGGCGGGGCGGGGAGGGGCCGTACCTCTGAGTACTCTCTCCAGCCAAAGTGGTCCCTGCAGAAGTACTTCCACACCGTGTAGCAGCTGGAGCTGGAGCCGGGGCAGGAGGCCGTGGACAGGCGCCGCATTTGGTCGAACTCTGCACTTTCATACAACTTCATAAGGTTCAGATCCACCCAGAACTCCTGGCCCCTGGGGAGAATGGGAAAAACAGACAATTCTCACCTTTTGTGTCCCATTAAACCCATGGTTTTCAGCACAGAGGGACAAAACCTCAAACCCAGCATTTGCCTGAGGTGTAGAATCCCAGAATGGTTTGGGCTGGGAGGGACCTAAAATCCCATCTTCTTATCCCAAATAACTTATTATTAGGTGCAAAACACGCTTAGATTGGGTATTAGCGAGAAATTGTTCCCTGGGAGGGTGGGCAGGCCCTGGCACAGGGTGCCCAGAGCAGCTGTGGCTGCCCCTGGATCCCTGGCAGTGCCCAAGGCCAGGCTGGACACTGGGGCTTGGAGCAGCCTGGGGCAGTGGGAGGTGTCCCTGCCCATGGCAGGGGTGGCACTGGGTGGGCTTTCAGGTCTCTTCCAAGTCCAACATGACTGCATGTAAAGGAGAATTTCATAGCTAACACAGTGTAAAATAATATCTGGTGTCGTTCTTCCTGGAAGTGTCAGTGTGGCAGGAGCAGGTTCCGAGGGCTGCAGTTTGTCTGAGGTTTAGAAAGCAGGAAATGCATTCAAATCCTCGGTGGGGCCGAGGTTCCTCCCACTGCCTCTGCATCCCCCTGCACGGGCAGCGCGGAGCCCGGCGTGCAAACACAGCTGCCCTGCCCCGCAGAGGTGTTGGTTAAACCCCCTGCAAACACCACAGAGCCCAAGGGAGAAATGACTGTTCCCAACTGCCTGTGGGACAGAGGGATACACACACACAGACTAAAATTCCTTCTCCAAAGTCCTGGAATCATGGAATGGTTTGGCTTGGGAGGGACCCTAAAGCTCATCCCCTCCCACCCCCTGCCACAGGCAGGGACACTTTCACTGTCCCAGGCTGCTCCAAGCCCCAATGTCCAGCCTGGCCTTGGCCAATTACAGAGATCCAGGGGCAGCCACAGCTGCTCTGGGCATCCTGTGCCAGCCCCTCCTCATCCTCCCAGGGAAGAATTCCTTCCCAATATCCTACCTATCCCTGCCCTCTGGCAGTTCAAAGCCATTCCCCTTGTCCTGGCACTGCGTGCTCTAGTTAAGGTCCAACACAGACTCTGTGAGAGGTGAGAACAGAGATTTCTGAAGAATTTCTCCTCACCAACTCACCAAATAAAGGTCTCTATTTATAAAATAAAGCAGTTCTGTGGAACTATTTGCACAGAGAGAATGAGCACGTTGAACTCTCGGAAGAACAGGGCACACAACCCAAATTTGGTGCTGCAGAACAGCACGGTTCAAAATAAAACTCCACGAGCTCTCAACAGCAGGACATGACCTCACGAATGAGTTCCATTTCCCCTGTTCCCTAAATGTAAGAAATAACACAAAGCTATGAACTTTCCAGGAGACTGGACTGAGCAGGTTCCTTGACTGGCAAGTTATAACACTGATGAACTTTTTCAGATGAGTGCAGCCAAAATAAGGATATTTGGGCTCTCCCTTCCATCCTTCTGAAGAACTTCAGCCTAACGTGTGAATCCCCCAGGCTCTTTCCCTTCAGCCAGGCAAACGCTCTCGAGATGTTATGTACAAATAGATGAGTGGAGAAATCTGTTTTGTAAGTGCTCTGAAAATACGTGCGGTTTGGAGCTGCTCTCCGAGTTCGGGGACGTGCCGCGAGTTACCGCAAACAGGTTCAGAAAAAACAGCCGGGCTGCGAGCGGCAGGGGCCGAGCAGGAAATGAAACCCTGTTCCCATCAGAACAGCTGTGACACCCAGCACGGCTCACACTCAGCCACCCTGCCACGGCGAAACTGGCGATGCTCTCTCTCTGACTAAGCCAGTTCCTCTCCGCGCCACCAACACCCCGGGGAGCTCAGGGGCTTCAAAGAGCCCGGCAGGCACGAGAGGGTTTTGCACTGGGGGCTGGGAGGGTCACGCCGAGCTCAGCTACTGCCGGGGACAAGTCAGGCACTCGCACTTCCTGGTGACACAGGGCAGCAAGGTTTCATCTTGTTTGTGCACTTGTTTGAAGCTGCAGGGGAAGGGCTCTCCCAGAGATGAGCCCAGCTTTGGGCGGGGGACCGAGGGTTTAAACTCCTGTCTGAAACACAACGTCACTTAAAGGATATTGGCTTCAAAAGATCAGAGAAATCACAGGTTTGGTTAAACTGGAAAAGCCCTCTCAGACCATCGAGTCCAACCATTGCCCCAGCACTGCCAAGGCCACCACTGCTCTGTGTCCCCAAGTGCCACATCCCCAGGGCTGGTAAATCCCTGCAGGGATGGGGACTGCAGCAGGCAGCCTGTGCCAGGCTGGACACCCAACCAAGGCTGAATCCTGAAGCACAGGTATTGAAACAGCAACAGCAGAGCCCAGACAGCAGAGCCCAGACAGCAGAGCCAAACGTGCTCCCATCGAAAGCCCCAGGGGGAGGAAAAGGCCCAGGGAACACTCCCAGGGGATGTTCACCACCAGCTCTTCCCAACAGAGCAGTGAAGGCACAGCAACAGCCAGGCCTGGGGTGCAGGGCGTGTGAAAGGCACACAGGAACCTCGGCAGCAGGGCAAGAGCACAAACAACCCATCTGAGCCTCGATCTTAGCAGTGTCTCCTCCTTCCAAACCCAAGAGAGGGGCAGCAGGTGCCAGGGCAGCAAATTAGGTTCAGATTTTGCTGAATTTGCCCCGTCACTAAGTCACACTGATTCTCTCTGTGGTGGCCATGGGCCACATCGGAGGGGAGACCTCAGAATGGGAAAGGTGCTACAGACACATTTCCCTCTCAGCTGAAAGGCTCCATCCTCAGGGACAAAAGAATCCAAAAGCAGTGCTTTTCCTGTGTTTATTTTTTAAAAGTTGGGAAGACTGTTTTTCCCTGCCTTTACAACTGGTGACTGGGGTGCTGGGAAAAGCAATCTGGAATTTTCACAGCGAGGAGGGGCAGCTTGTAAATCTGAAACAACTGCTGACACCCTGGCCCATACATATGTGCATATATATCTATACAGCTTAGGTGAATGCCTGGCAGGGAAAATAAAAACAACAACAATAATAATAAAAGTAACCCCCCCAGCTCTCTCGCCCCCAGCTCTGGATCAGGCAGTCCTTGAGGGCTGCTGGAGGAGAAGAGACTGTACCAGAAGTTGTTTGTTCTTCCCAAGAACCCACTCCTGGCCACTCCAGAACACGAGGTCCTGGGCTGGGGGGGGGGCCTGGGGTGTGAAGCACTGGTGAGTTCTAAAACTCCCCAGCAGTGAGGATGTGGAACACATTCCCCTCTCCCAGGGATTCCACAGACACTCCATTCCCCAACTCAAACCCCAGCTACACCTCGTGTGTCCCTGTCCAGGCCTGCTGGGTTAAAGGGCTCTGAGCTGCTCCGGATGTGGATGTGTTTGGGAGAGGTTTGTTTGCTTGCTTTAATTGTTAAATCAGTGGCAGATGCTCCTGGCAGGGCGTGGGACTCCATGACCTTTAAGGGTCCTTTCCAACCTAAACTGTTTATGTTTTAGAGGAGCACAAGCACAGCTCTGAGTGGCTGCAGAGATGATACAGGCAGGGACCCCAAAACTCACCCAGTGCCACCCCCTGCCACGGGCAGGGACACCTTCCACTGTCCCAGGCTGCTCCAGCCTGGCCTTGGGCACTGCCAGGGATCCAGGGGCCTCCCCACCCTCACAGGGAACAATTCCTTCCCAATATCCCATTTGTCCCTGCCCTCTGGCAACAGGAATTCATTCCCCCTTGTCCTGTCAGTCTAGGCTTTTCCCAAAAATGAACGCTCCACGTCACACCAGCTTCCCAAAAAAAGCACTCCTGTGTGCCCGTGACTACAAGGACCAGATTCTCAATTATTACTCAACTCAAATCCCTCCTGATTTCAACAAATCCGAGTACCCAGCAGGAAGGAAGTGCCCGATCACTGCTCCTGCTGAGCAAAGAATTCATTCAGCCCCTGGGTGCTGGCCCTGGGTGCCGGGACGGGCAGTGCTGCCCCAGCCCCCCAGTGCCCGCAGCCAGCCCCGCTCTGGGTGTCAGCGAGGGCTGCACTGCTGCCAGGGGACAGCCTGACCTCAGCCTGCAGCCAGGTGACAGCTGCGACCCACACTGCGCTCTGACAGGGAGCAAGGGCAGGGATGGCAGCTCCCCGCAGCACTCAGGGCTTCCCTGGGCTCCTGCAGCTAGGAGCCAATCAGTTTCATTTCGTATGGAAATGGTGCTCCAAAGAGCAGCGAAAAGGAGCCCACATAGCACACGGCAAACACTTCCAAAATCACTTCACAGGGGTTTTATTCGAGGCTCTTACATTCCTCCCAGAAAGGAATGAAAAGCAGCTCCAAACCACTCAGAGGGTATAGCCAAGAGCCTCCCCCAAACTCAGGCAGAGGGACTCTCAGCTGGTTTCCCATCCCCGTCTTATCACTAACACATGCCTTATCTCACACACTGCGGCAGCTGTGTGGCTCACACAGAAAACTTCTGAAATTTAACTATTTAATGGGCCAGGGACCTGCAGAACTCCCCAAACAACTGCTGCCCCGAGAGGCTGTGGCTGCCCCTGGATCCCTGGCAGTGTCCCAGGCCAGGCTGGACGGGGCTTGCAGCCACTTGAGACAGTGGAAGGTGTCCCTGCCCAGGGCAGGGGTGGGACTGGATGGGCTTTAAGGTCTTCCCAAGCCAAACCACTCTGTGATTCCAAGATTCCATGCCTGAAATGCCTCCACTGTGCTCTGTATGATTTTAACACATCAAGCACACTCTGTCAGCACCAGAGCCGCAGCCATCCCACACACAGAGGAATGAAGGAAAACCAGTTTCCTGTGCGTTTTGTTGCGTCCCTGCCTTTCCCTCCTGGTCTCTTCCCATGCCCACTGATAACTCCACTGGAACACACCGTGTTCACAGAGTCATGGAATCATTTAGGTTGGAAGAGACCTCCAAGAACATCAAGTCCAACCTTGTCACCCAGCCCAGAGCACTGAGTGCCACGTCCAATCATTCCTTGGACACCTCCAGGGATGGGGACTCCAAACCTCCCTGGGCAGACCCTTCCAGTGCCTGACCACCCTTTCCAGGAAGAAATTCCTCCTGATATCCGACCTGAACCTCCCCAGGACAGCTTGAGTTTCCTCTTGTCCTGTTGCTATTTACTTGGATTTCACCCAAGAACACAAGTGTGCACAGAGAGAGCAGCTCCCAGGCAGGACACGTCCCCCTGCTGACCTACCTGCTCTTCCCTCACTGGAGCCCTTCCACTTTGGCCTCTCTTCTAGCTCAAAGGAGCCATTTCATAAAACTTACAGGAATTACAGGGAAAAGAAAGAAAAATGAGAGAAATCAAAGCAACAGCAAGAAGCTGCTGTGTTGGGCGAGTTGGGGGGCCTTTTTGCCAAGAGAAAGAGTGGCATTTTCAGCCAAAGTGGGGGAACTGATGGGTCAGGAACTGCAAAGTTGTTTTAAACAAATCCTCCTGTAATCTCTAATGCTGTTGCTTGTTTTGAAAAGCAATGTGTGCATGATAGGACAGGTGTGTGTGTGTGGGGAAACCTGCTCAGCTCCTCAGCCAAGTATTTCCCCTCAGCAAAGAGCATCTTAAAATATCCCAACGTGGGCATCTCCTGCTGGAAAGCAGCACTTGGCACTGCTCTCTCTGCTGCAAGCTGGAACTTCTCCACGGCCTCTCCTCAAATTGAGGAAGAAAACTGAGCGCTTCTGAGTACTTTAACCTGCTTAAGTTGATGTTCCCCCACTTTTTAGGTAGCTTGGTATGTGGCTGTGCATACTGGGCAGACTTAAGAATACAAAACACATAAGTAATTTACAATAAATACTCAGTTTGAGGCCAAACTGCAAGAAGTAGCTGAAGAGGTTGCATTACAAAGTAACTAAACAAGGTTTACCACTCCTCTGAGATCACATTCCCTTAGGTGAGAGGCAACAGCTTAATGTATATTTCACATTACTCATCTCAATAACTTATCTCCATCATTACTCATCCCAATAATTAAGAGGAAGGAAGGTTTATATAAATAGCTCCCTTGGAGAACACCCTAATTTAGAGCTCGTTCCCTAATTGAGCCGATAGCCCAACACTCTCTGGAAGGGCCCAGCTCCCCGGGGGCAGCGCTGGTGCCAGGATCCCGCTCACCGCGGCACCCAAACCGCGTGGGACACGAAGCAGGACAAGCAGCAGCCCTGCTGGCCACGCAAAGTGCTGAGCAGGCGTTTCCTGCCGGCTGCCAGGGAGCAGACAGGCCTGCAAAGCTCGTCTGACCGCGGGAGATTAATGGCTTTAACAAATAATGCCGTAACCATGGGACGCGGCGCTGGCGGGGCACGTTCGCAGCTCCCGGCTCCCCGGAGACACTGCACGGGCAGCGGCTGGAGTGACCACCAGGGAGCTGGAGCTCCTCACACCTGGCAGGTTCTCCTCAGACAAGGTGATGTTGCTTAAGAAGAAGCTGGTGATGATACATAGAAAAACACTGACCTCCCACTTCAAAACCTGGCTTAAAACCTTGGCAAGTCAAAGTTCTAAGGAGGATCAGACTCAAAGTTTGAAATCAGCAGCTCTGGTCTTAAATAGAGCTTCACTCCAAAGGTCTCACTGACACTTATCCACACATGAAGCTCTTCCAAGGTTGGAAGGGATCATAAAGATCAGCTGATTCCACCCCCTGACACCTCCCACTGTCCCAGGCTGCTCCAAGCCTCAACGTCCAACCTGGCCTTGGGCACTGCCAGGGATCCAGGGGCAGCCACAGCTGCTCTGGGCACCCTGTGCCAGGGCCAGCCCACCCTCCCAGGGAGGGATTCCTTCCCCATATCCAGTGAATATCTGCAGTTTGGCAGAACCCACTCAACCAGCAAGGCCAGGTCTGTACTCCCAGGCTGTGCCTCGCTGCGAGGGCACTGTCCCACCCGGCTGTCCCGAGCCCACGCTGCTCCTGTCCCTTCCCTCACACCAAGGGAGTGTCACACGCCTGCCAACCCTGTCCCCAGCTGGATCAGACAGGCAGAAGCTCTGTGTCCCTCGGGCCCAGCAGCCCCACCGGGCTGGACCTGCACACCCAGTGCGAGGGCGATGTCCCTGCACAGCAGCTTCCCCGGCCGGGGGTGACTAAGCCGTGACCAAGCACCGTGTCCTTTGCCAGTAATCATTCCCAAGTCCACCCTTTAGGACACAGAGCTCATGTGCAGTGACGGATTGGTGACACAACTTCTAAAAGAAAACCATTTGCTCACTTGCACAGAGCTCAGACTCAAACCATTTAATGGGTTTGTCTCTGGCTGTGCTGTTTTGTTTTCGGAAATCATTTCAAATACTTGGGAAATAGAAGTTCCCCTGTTGTAAAAGACAGTAAATTTTATCTGTATGTACTTACAAGATTTTTCAATTTTTTTTAAAAGACTGGCATATTTCTTCAAGACAATTCTATAAAATATGATTGTTCCCTACTACATATCCTACTTCATTTTCAGCGTGGGGTATCCATATTCTGATATTGCCATCACTAAAAAGGCCCTGGCACAGGGTGCCCAGAGAAGCTGTGGCTGCCCCATCCCTGGCAGTGCCCAAGGCCAGGCTGGATCAGGCTTGGAGCACCCTGGGATAGCGGAAGGTGCCCCTGCCCATGGCAGGGGGTGGCACTGGGCGATCTTTAGGGTCCCTTCCATCCCAAACCAGTTTGAGTCTATGAAAAAGGTTGAATTTAGTGTCTAATCCAACATCAAATTAAGTGAAAGTACAGACTAATGCTGACTTTAAGCCGTAGATTTGGTCTCTGGTGCCTAATCAGAAATCTCAGCTTAATAAATGAAAGTAGAATATTGAGGAAGCAGGGCTATAGGTCCCTCAGGAACTGGAAGGAAGAAGAGGCAGCGAGCAGAACCCCAAAGGACTTGGGTGGCAGAGGCAGTGTGAAGTTTTCAGTACAGAAGCGTCGCTTTGAACTGGAGCTGCGCCAGCCTGGCAAACTTCTCCTCCCTTATCTGCCCTGCTACAATGTGCATCACACACTTCCTCCAGAAAAAAACCAAACCGGCCTGCACCCTGCACTAACTGGACCCTGTAAACATCACTCTTCCCCACTGCTCCTCAAAGTGGAACCTGCAGGGGAGAAGCTGAAGAAGTTTTAGCTCTCGGGGTGCAGGAGCCCACACGGGTCACACAACCACATCAACTTAACAGCTGTTGGCTAATTTTAGAAAACGAGTCAATAAACACAGCTCTGTATGGAGGAAACAATAACTTCAATAGCTGCTTTAATAGTGGAGATGATCAGCATTTCTGCCAGGGTGGCTCAGGTTGCTCACAGGGAATTAGCTGCAACATCCCCATTTAGACATTTCCAAAGGTCTCCCCGGAGCTCCCCTCGGGTTCAGCTGTTTGGGGTGGAATGACGCAGGCTGTGCTGGGAGTGCACAGCCAGGCTGTGCTCACAGTGACACAGAGCAACTGCTCTGTCATTCCTGTCCCCAGTGCTGCCAAGGCTCTTTCATGCTGCCACTTTGTCTAACACAGAGAAAAGACTAATTAGGAACGCCAGGAACAAGCACAGCATTGCACAACAGTCTCCGAATTCCTACAGAGCTGAAGTTTTCTTATTTCACACACTCCAAGTCCTCAAAGAACACATTCCAAATGCTAAACAACAGTTTTACAGGTGTACAAGAATTTTTTGGTGAGTTAAACTTGTTGCATATAGATCAGGAAACATCATCCCAGGGTTTCTAACATACTTGGACACAAATATCAGGGGGGAAAAGGCACATCCTGTTACATTTCTGCACCCTTCCAAGCAAGGGAGTAAATTCAGTTACCTACCGATACTTGACTTTGATCTTGTCATTGTCAGGGTTGCAGTAAAGCCTTTCCAGGTGCTCCTGGGAATCGTTGGTCACACTTTGCCACCTCTGGGTTGCTGTCCTCCTCACCTGCCAGTGATAGGGTAACACTGTGTGATGCTTGGGACAATCACTGCCATAAACACAAGTGCCCTGGAGAAAATCCACACAGATTTCAATCCCATCCTCCTGGTGGGTGTGATACTGCAGCTGGTTCAAGAGCTCAAACACCAGGTCAAGGGAAGCTTCTTCACTTTTATCCTGGAATATCCCAGCACTGAATTTATTGCTTGGGGTCAAGTTGTATTGCACGGGACAGCTGTTCTCCTGGAGTAAGCCAGATGTGTAGCTTTCCAGAACCTTGTCAGGGAACAAAGGACAAGCTGCACCATCACCAGCACTTGGGTGCAAAGGATGATCCTGGAATGATTCATTACCATTATCAGCAGCAGTTCCAGGAGTTTCTGGGGAGAAACCTTGCTCTCCTGCCTGGACGTCCTGCTCAGGATGCCCGGGGGAAGGACGAGCTCCTGGCAATTGACCCTGCACATCTGGAGCTGCTGGCATCAGCACAGTCACATTGTTTTCGGTCTGGGGGCAAGAGGTACCGAGGTCCAGAGTCTTTTTCACAGCAGGTTCACATAAATCACCATGGCCACCACGCTGCCCTCGGGGCACAAAGACCCTACCCAAGGTGCCAGCTCCCAGCAAGCTGGTGAAGATCGGCCGCAAAGCCCGCAGAGTTTGTGTGTCCAGTCTCTTCTGCACTTGCTGCTTCTTCTTGAAGCAAGGCTTCACTGGTGGGATCTTTTCAGACAGCCTCACCTGAGGAGAAAAGTCCTCTGAAGGAGAGCACTTCATTCCTGGGCAGGGAGCCTGGGGCACCACGCACGCCGGCTGGGGTTCGGTGTCCATCGGACACAGACTTTGCTCTCTCCAAATCACTTTCAAATGTCCCAGAGCCTCCCAAGAATCAGTCTAGGGCAGAAAGGAAAACAAGACAGTTAATCTCTCTAATTGCTCATGGTTAACACGAACAAGATCACCCCTGGAGAGGATTTCGAGCCAGCAACAGCAAACTCCTCCCCTCGCTGTGACTGCGGGTAGCCCTTAGGCACGTAAAGCATGAAAACAGCTAAACTCCGGCTAATTAATCCCAAACCCACACTCCTCATCTCCCCGCACATGCAGGCTCTGAGGCACTCAGGCACGCACACACAGTCCCCCGAGGGTGGGCAGGAAAGGGGGATGGTCCGACGCCTCCTCCCTGTCAGGATGTTCAATAAACAAGAGCACTTGGGTTCATTCTATTCCACAAAAGCGAACATGACGGTGCTGATTTCTGTGCCTCCCTCACACGCAGACCTGAGGAGCATGAGACACGTCCCCCCCCACACACACTTCAGACATTCCTGTACCATTTCCTCTCCCACCAGAGGAGCAAACCTACACATTCCCGTTCCGTTCGCATGTGTCCTCCCTCGTGCCACCTCCCACTCCCCGCGGCAGCACCGCCAGGGACCCACGGCGAACTTCACACGGGGGCCGCGATGTCACCCCGGCGTGGTCCTGAGGAATTCCAGCGCTCACAGCCCATTCCTGGCGCCGCCGCCCTGTCCCCGCCCTCCCCCTGTGGCACCCCGTCACCCGGCGGTGACACACCGCGCTCCTCTGCCTCTCGCCACGCCGGGCAACAGGAATGAAAACTGGGCAGGGAAGCGAACAGAAGGGTGGTAGTTACTCAGGAACTGAGAAAGACGTTATTTGCAAGCTGCAGAATTGTATTTTTTTTAAGCACAAATAAGCAGTGTGTCTCGTACGTCACCAAAAGCAGGTGCTATGCCTTTTAATCAGGGATCCTGTAATATTTGATTACATTTAATTAAACCTTCTTCAATCTCACATGCAGGCTCAATGCTCAGAGTGGAGCACATTAAGGATTACTTCCTGGATAAATGCATTCTGAGCAAAGTTACTCCTCACTTCAAAACAAAGTCCCACAACACAGAGAAAATTTGGCAATAATTTCTTACTACTGATGATTTGCTCTGGAAAATTTCTCATTGAGTCTTCCGTATTTTGGAACATTCATTTGTAAGGCTTTTCCATTTCCCTGGGAAACAGCACGTCAGGATTGCCAGGG
>VXBT01000020.1:108820-119710 GCA_013400235.1 Oriolus oriolus | reverse complement strand
AAAAAAAAAAGAAAAAAAGCTGTGCCTCTCCAGTTTTCCCATTTTTAGATTAAATTTAAATCAACCGGTGTATCTGTTTGACACTTAAACCCAAAGTCATCGGTGTATTTGTTATTCTTCCACAGACACCAGGCAATTCCTCCAAACCACCAAAGGCACCTTCAGGTAACTCCAAAGGTTTACAAATCCTCGACTCCGAAGAGAATGAGATGTTCCCGTTCACGCAGCCCAGGTCTCACCGCCCTGGCGAGGAGCAGGAGGATCGGACAGGTCTCAAGGACCCCTGCAGTGCCAAGGTGCTGAGCAAGTGACTTCTGATCTTGTTCAGCCATACCTTTGCTGCTATTTCAACATTTATATTCCTCACTTGATCAGCATTTAACTTTTGCTGCTATTTTTACAGAACTGCCTTAGTGAGCAGAGCCGGATCCCCCAACGACTCTAAAAATAAAGCGGCGAGAAGGACGAGTACCAGGCTGTGCCGGCTCTCCCGTCTCAGCGCTGCAGCGGGCCGGCCCCGGGAGCAGCGGGCAGGGGCGATCCCCGCAGCGATGCTCCCCGCACGCCGAGCTTCAGCAGCCGCCGCTGCCTCGCCGGGGGGGGGTTCGCTCCCCGGGCGCTCGCCATCGCATGCGAGCCGCACCTCCTCTGCTCAAGAAAGCCACTCCGCCGGCCTCCAGACACGTTTCAACAACAAACAATAAAAGCGGCGGCCCAGAGACAGAACCTGAGGACGGCGGAGCTGCCGGGCAGCCAGCCCGGCGCAGCTGGGACCTACCGGCGCGGGCTCCCTCGGCGCGGCTCCCGCGTTCTGACCCAAATCCACGGTAACTCCAGGGCGAAATCACTTTCTGGTGGGGGGAGATGTAATAAATGAGGCGGGCTCTGGGGGGGCGCCGGGACACCCTGACCGCGGCCGGTGCGGGGTCAGCACCGCCGTGTCCGCACCCAGGGAAGCGTCCGGCCGCACATCCCGCCCCAACTCGCTGCGCTCCTCCTCGCTCGCTCCGCCGCCCGTTTAAATATCGCTGCCGAGAGAGCCGCGAGGGCAGCGCCGGCCGGGGCGGAGCGCGGGCGGGTCGGGCCGGTTCCCCCCGCCCCCGGGCCGGTCCCCCCGCGGCGCCGGCCAGGCTGCAGCACGCCCCGTGCTCACCCCGCCCCGCACCGGTGTCAGCGGAGAGAACCGAAAGCGCCGCCCGAGGCCGTTCCCAAGAGCGACAGGACAAGCGGCCCCTTCGCGTTTCATTTATCACGCACCGAGCGTTTCGTTTCAGCCCGGCAGGGAGCGATGTCCCCGAGCACGGCGCTGCGTGCGTGGGGCTCGCACGCGAGCCGGGGACGGGCCGGGAACGCGCCGGGAATGAGCCGTGTCAGCCCGGGCGCTCCAGTCACGCAGCACCAAGGAACACACCGTCCTCACGGAACGCGAGGCCGGCACCCTGACCCTCCCCGCGCCGCCGAGCTCTCGGTGCGAGCGGCTCCAGCTGCGCTAATTAATGAGTAAGAGACAAACACGGAGCCCATCCCGGAACAAAGTCACCCTGACTCACTCGGTGCACCCACACGCAGCCCCTGGCACGGCGCTGCCCGGATCGGGGCCGTGCTCCTGCCGGTGACACACTGCGGAAAAGCGAGCGTGGAGTGGAACAGGTTTCCCGGAGAGCCTGTGGCTGCCCCAGCCCGGGAAGTGCTCAAGGCCAGCTTGGACGGGGCTTGGAGCAACCCGGTCTGTGGAAGGTGTCCCTGCCCATGGCAGGGTGGTGGAGTGAGATGAGTTTTAAGGTCCCTTCCCAACCCAAAGCATCCTGTGATAACGCACTGCAGGCATCCACTGTTTATTTACAGAATATTTTGTAGGTGGAATTGGTTAGGAGCAGTTAGCGTCCCTTTGTCCCAAAGCCATGCCCGTGCTGTCACCGCCTGGCTGTGCGTGTGAGGCAGCACGGGGCCGGCTCAGCCGTCCGTGCCGGCCTGGCATGCTTCCCTGCTGAATCACCGCCTGTTCCCGGAGAAAACCCCAGCAGGGCTCGGCCAGCACTTCACACGGACACCAACCGCAACCGATGCATCCGCAGCACTAATAATGGCCAGATAAAATAACTTATAAAGAAGTCAGTAACTTCAGAATGTAACATTTATGTTGCTGGAACACCTATTGTGTTATTTGCTGTGGCTCTCCATCTCTGGAAATGTCCCAGGCCAGGTTGGACAGGGCTTAGAGCAACGTGATCTTTGGAAGGTGTCCCTGCCCATGGCAGGGGCTGGATCAAGATGAGATTTAGGGTCCTTCCATCCCAAACCACTCTGGGCTTCCACAACTCATGCTCTTGTTTTCTTTTTAAAGCCAGTCTTTCATTCCTTGCGCTCAGTGACTTTATGAAATTACACATACAGAAAATACAGGCAGCTGGAAGGAAACTTGTTTTAAGGTGGCACAAGCTGTACAGCACAGTTGGAAAATGCTGCACAGCTGCATTTATAGTGCAGGTAGGACATGCCATTTTCCCAACAAGTTACAGAAATGGAGCTCCATAGAATCACAGAATCCCAGACTGGTTTGGGTTGGGAGGGACCTTAAAGCCCATTCAGTCCCCCCTGCCATGGGCAGGGACACCTTCCACTGTCCCAGGTTGCTCCAAGCCCTGTCCAACCTGGCCTTGGACTTCCAGGGATGGGACAGCCACAGCTTCTCTGTGCCAGGGCCTCTCCACCCTCACAGGGAAGAATTTTATCCAATCTAAACCTGCTCTGTCAGCCTGAAGCCATTCCCCCTTGTCCTGTCACTGCCTGTCCTCATAAATAGTCTCCCTCCAATGCAGCTGGAGAGAGAATGACTCAAGAGAGGCTGAGTAAAGGTGGCATCTGTATCTGCAGGAGCTGAAAACAAATTATCATCTGTAAATTAATTGAGCTCTTGAGTGTCTGAAGCATCAGACAGAGCCTCCCAGTCTGTCTGGACTGGAGCGCTCCTGAGCAGGGTGACTGGGATGTGTCACATCCTTGTTCGGGGAGAAGGAGCTGCTCACACACACTTGTATTTATGTGCCACCACCAGAACTGAAATTACCACTTTGGAATAGCTCCCTTCACGCATGAGCTATAAATAAGAGGCACATATGGCTGAACTGCACACGGGGGTGGGCACAGCTCCCACTGCACTGGGGCTGGGAGGATGGAACCGGGCAAAGACAGAGGCTGGAATAACCATCTTTCCCCAAACGAATATATAATTCAAGGAAACACAGCACACCAGACCCTCATACGCCCATTTTTGAGGCCACCCCACACAAATATAGACAGAAACTCTGACCACCATGAAAGCATGATCTCATCTTTAAATACATGTTTAAATCTTAAGCAAGAGAAAGCAAGCTTTAATTATTTCTTTCAGATGGTAAACGGCCCCAGCTGAATGCAGCAATTTACAACTCTGACTTGCAAATACAGGATAATCAGTATGCACACTTGGATTTGCTGATGAAAGAGGGGAAACATCTGACTTAAATGTTTGTGATAAAACAACAAAGCTCTTAGGCTCCAACACATTTTTTTCTAGTGACAGAACTCCTTTTCTACCTCAACTCTTGCACAATGAACATTCTTCACTTCCTAAAACACATCCCAGTACAGGAAAGTTCATTGTCCTTTCCAGTGTTTCAAACAAGCCAACAAACAGCACCGTGCTGAAAATGAACAAAGAAATCATAGAATGGCTTGGGTTGCAAGGACCTTAAAGCTCACCTCATTCCACCCCTGCCATGGGCAGGGACACCTCCCACTGTCCCAGGCTGCTCCCAGCCCCAGTGTCCAGCCTGGCCTTGGGCACTGCCAGGGATCCAGGGGCAGCCACAGCTGCTCTGGGCACCCTGTGCCAGGGCCTGCCCACCCTCCCAGGGAACAATTCCTTCCCAATATCCCATCCAGCCCTGCCCTCTGGCACTGGGAAGCCATTCCCTGTGTCCTGTCCCTCCAGCCCTTGTCCCCAGTCCCTCTCCAGCTCTCCTGGAGCCCCTTTAGGCCCTGCAAGGGGCTCTGAGCTCTCCCTGGAGCCTTCTCCTCTCCGGGTGAGCACCCCCAGCTCTCCCAGCCTGGCTCCAGAGCAGAGAGGCTCCAGCCCTGGAGCAGCTCCGTGGCCTCCTCTGGGCTCTCTCCAGCAGCTCCACATCCTCCTCGTGCTGGGCCCCGGGGCTGGGGCAGCTCTGCAGGGGGGGTCTCACCTGAGGGGGCAGAGGGGCAGAATCCCCCCTCCCCTGCTGCCCATGCTGGGCCTCAGCCCAGGGCACGGGGCAGGGCAGGTTCTGGGGGCCAGCCCAGGGCACCCGGCCAGGCCAGGTCATGTTGAGCTCCCAAATTCTTCTCCTCAGGGCAGCTCCCAATTGCCTGGATTTGTGCTTTTCCATCCCAGTGCTGACAAATGCTAATCCCCTGCAAATACCACTGCAAGCTCTACCCTTTGCCAGCCAGCCAGGGTAGGTGAGCACCTAGGGAAAAGAAAGGTCAACGATGCAGACATTTATTAAAAGTTAACAGAAGGGAAAAGGAGATCTCTGATGTGCTGGCTGTGTCTCTGTGACGGGGAAATGATGCCAGCCAGGTTTCACTAATGGGAAGGAAGAGGAAGGAGGGCAGCAGAGGTTTATTCCCAGCTACACTCAGGAAGACTTGGATGGACTGACACCTACTGGGCTCCACCTGCTGTGGTCGGTCCTCAAGAGAAGGAAGGCAGAAATGTCACAGCCCAAACATGTCAAGATGAAATTTTCTATTCATTAAATTAATTTATTAATGAATTTCTATCCATTAATTTCATTCTAGTCATTTATTCTATTCATCTCCAGACCTTATCTGTTTATAAATGATAATCTACAGCAGGTCAATGGAAGAAGGTGGCTCTAGTCTTTAAAATAAAAATGCTCTTGTTGGTTACCTGACATACTCACTGTGTGGAGGGGATTTTTTAGTAAACCTCATATTTTTCTTTTACACTGCTCAAAAGAAAAGTCCCAAAACTAGAGTGGTTTCAATTAATCAATGAAACCTTTTGAATTCAGACCCAGCTTTTACATTTGCAGCTGGCAGTAACCAAATTCATTTCCTTGGTCTCAAATTCTCCCTCTTTTAATATCTTGTACTAGTAATTAAAAGTTCTGAAAGCACTGCATGCTGTTTCTCCTACTGAATATCAAGTTTGGTGAAAACAGCATTTATCAGGGAAAAAAAACATGTATTACACATGAGTATCACCAAACTTCTGGTTATTTCACTGTCAGATAATCTTATCTCAGGAAGTGATTTAGGACTGATGAATTTGGACAGGGAACACACGATTCCAAGGTGGGCCCTTTTCCTGGAAAATTTGTTAGGAGTTAATAATTTCTGCAGAGGTATTTCAGTGCCCCAGTCAGAGGAATGGACCTCGACCCTTGGCCTGTGTGAGCAGACAACACGTCTGTGCTTTCAGGACGTCAGCACAGCAGCACCTTCCAGCTGGAGCTCAGTCATTCCCGAGAGCTCCCGCCTTACGGAGCCTTATCCCACAGAACAAGGAATCATTTAGCACAGAACAGAAACAGAAACAAGTTCTACCAGGCATGCTCAGGTCTGCAGTTTCTCCAGAACTCAGCTTTCCAGGTGGAGTTTCCTTCTGCAGCTGGACCAGTCTGAGGGAGAAATTAACGATGTTTCCAAACTGAAACAATAATATTTAAAAAAAATCCCTACAATTTATTTTTAAAATGCATGCAGTGAGCATTTGCAGGGAATCAGGTACAGACTGAGACCAGGTAACACTGTACACGAGAAAGTACCAGACTGGAGGGACACTCTGGGACATTCAACTGATTCGCTGAAGCACCCATCCAATTTGGAAGTTGATGTAAAGACACAAATTAATACATGAAATGAGTCAAAACATGCCCACAGTGGGGACAGGCTCGTTTGGTTTAGACGGGATTTTGTTGAACTGCTGCACCCTCTCGTGGAAGTATCTTAAATCCATGTAAACCCTGGAAATTTAGTTAAGCCCAAAGCAACACTTACCAGTCCTTAACTAACACAAACTGATTCATAAAACACCACTGAACTTTTGAGACTTTTTAAGGATAAGGATGATTCTGGAACACTTCCCAGGTGGATCCTGGCACCAGGTGAGCAGTAATGTGTGGATGGCAGTGCTCTGGTCCTTCTCCTTTAGGCCAGCTCCTTTTTAAACTGAACAAAACAGGAACGATCCTTTACAATGCCGTGTTGGCCTACTGAAACTTAAATATTTTCTAAAATCACCAGCTAGTTCTACTTAGCACACAGTTTACTATCTACATTCAAATAATGTAATTAACACCTAGTTCTATTTAGCTAACAGGTAGTTCACTATCTACATGCAAATAAAGCCCATTCTTCAACCAAAAATTCCAACAAGTTAAAAAAAGGATGCCTGGAAGGTAACAGCACTGTCCTGTTTTACATCTGAAAACCTGCTAAGAGCTGCTCCCCTTAGCAAACCTTTAGTTACCCACTAAAACACTGAGAGCTGCAGCAGCCTGGAGAAGTTGAAGGTGTGAATGAAGATCTCTGCAGATACCCCTGGAAAAGGTCAGTCCTTACAAGAGAAAAGGGAGAGGCACTGAAAATTTGAATTCCTCCAGGTTCTGCACGACTCAAACAGCAAGGAAGGAAACAGGAGTGTACACACCTTAAACTGAGAATAAAGTAACTGAATGGACAAAATCAATGCTGAATTCAACAACACATTTTTCCTGTAAGCTACAGGAACTGTAGAACCAAAATCTGAAGCTCAGAGAGCAGCCAGGTGGACCCAGGCTGCAGAACACCTAAATAAAACCAGCCCTAGGATGATGCAGAAACAGCCAAATGCCTGCTCTGCTCAGCAGCTGTTCTTGGAAGCAGCCTGAAGTGCTGTGAGGAGGAGATGCTCTGCTCTGCAAATGAGAATCTGCATTTGGACATTATTTCTTTCCACAAGAATTCTGTGTGGGAGCACACTAGAAATGCTTTATTGCTGGGATTCACCCATCTGTGTGTTGCTGGATTCAGCATTCCAGAAGGGTACAGGACACTGCCTTGCTACGTTCATTCTGTTCATGGCTTCTTGTCCTTCACATTTCCTGAGGTTTTTAAAATTGGGAAAAAAACGTGGTAGAATTTTCTCTAAGCAGGCTCAGGTTGAGCCATGATTGGCCAGCTGGAAAACACCAAGTTTTCTGCGGATGCATTAATCTCCAACTGTTCCAGGAGATGAGTAGTCAGTAACACCCTCTTTTATTCCCACAGCCAAACATTCCTCACACGGCACTTCAGTTTTAGTTCATCCTTCTTACTCTAGGTATTAGCATTTTAGGAACCATCAGCACAGGGATGGTCAACTCTTCTGACTACACACTAGAGGTTAAATTTTCCTGTGGTTCCAGTCCAGGTGCTTGCCAAGCTCCAGGCTGCAGGAACAGGGAATCCTGGAGAAGACACAGGTGGGAATTGGCACCAAGCACCCACACTGCTGAGGGATGGAGCAGCAGCGGTGGGTGGGTGCCAGGATGACACATGCCAGGCTCAGAAATCCCATCTGCCGGGCTCCCTCCCACTGACAGGGATCCAGCCTGCTGAACCGGGCCGGGATCATCCCACTGCACATCACCTCACACACCCCCAGCATGAGGACCGCGGGAGAGCCACCTGGGGGCTGCTGCTCGAGGGACACAAGCTCAGTACCCCACGTGGACACAGTGCTTGACTGCCTTTGTGTTGTGGTTGTTTTCCAAACAGTGCCTCTGATACTGGTTTTCCAAAGTGGTCAGTTCCAAACTCTTCCCAGAATAAATGCTGAGCAAGGCTGAATCTATTCCTAGACATGATTTCATTCATGTGGTCCACAGGCACAAGAACCTCAAAAATGCTAAAGAAGGAAACTGGAGCAGATGAGACCATTTCAATACATCAAAAATGGGTCACATGCTACTCACTGAGCTGCCTTCACCGACAGCAAGTGCCACAGAAATCCAGCAATTCCCAGCTTTTAGAAATGATTTGCACCGCTTTTGGGGGCTACATTCCAGGGGAAAGTGTCCCTGCCCACGGCAGGGCTTGGAATGAGATGAGCTTTAAGGTCCCCTCCAACACAAGCCACTCTGTGATTCTAAACCGCATGGAGGGACTGATTTGTCTGGATAATAACACAGCCAGATTACGACTCCAGTTTTAAACCTCAGACACCACAGAATGTTTCAGGAAAAGCACAGCACACAGGAGAACTGGAAAGCTTCTCACTCACCCAGTTCTCACACACAGGGAGAAGCTGCTCAGCTCATGAGCGCCATGCTCATCCAAAGGAGGTTTTCCTTTGTGTTTAAACAAATCCCCATCAGCTGATCCCAAACTCAGCATATTAATCCCTTCCTGCATGATACACTGCAGTAACGTGACACAAAGGTGTTTTGAGTCTATACACAAGTAAAGTGGCAACAATAAAATAAACAAAATAAATCCTGCCGGGAAATGTCACGGCCCTCAGTTAAATTTTTCAGCTTAGCCCACCTTATAAATTTAGAGACAAAGTGAGAGCAGTAAAGACAATCCACGCATTTTCACAATATTTATCACTGCTCCTGTGTTTCAAAAGAAATTTGGCAAGAAACCTAATTCCTAAGTTACAAAGACAACAGCATTCATTTTCCTGTTACCAGAAGAACTTTTGCTTTTGAGTCACGGAGCCATTGCTCCTCTGCTTTTGATGTCTCACATTCCCAACAGCCTCTGAGTGAGGATTTAGCCAAGATGCAAATTTAGGCACTTAAACAAAACCTGGAATTGTTTTATTTATTGGCAAATAAATGAAGTGTTGGCCCTGTTTATTTCTGGGGAAGCATCTATGAAACACTCAGGGTATGAAGCTCTCACTGTACACAGAGTTCTGCCTGAAGCCACAGTTTGCCAGTGCCAGGAGCTTTAAAAAAGCAAAGTGCTCATTTGTTTTTTCAAGAAAATCTTTCATCATTCCACTGCCTAAATCAATGTCCTGTTTCATCCTAACGGGGAGACAGATGGTCACTGGGCAGATTTCATTCCAAAATGACAGCATCCTTCCCATGTAAACCAAACCAAGAACAAAAAGACTTAATTACATCCCACCATTACACAAAACAAATTTACCCAGATGAGAGGAAGGAAGAAATCTGGGCAAGGACAGAGATAATGACTAATCTAAATCTTGAAACAATCTTAAACTTAATTTTCCCCACAGTTTCCAACTACTTTATACAATTCTAAGCATGTTCTTTAATAAAAAAAAATCACATGATTAGCAGCATTGATTAATTACTGATCTTTCCTACAGGAATCACAGACTGGTTTGGGTTGGGAGGGACCTTAAAGCCCATCCAGCTCCACCCCCCAGCCATGGGCAGGGACATCATGGGTTTCACCTGTTTTACAGGGAAACCAAGACTGATCTCCACTCTTGCTGATGAACCATCCTCAGCACACATTAGGGAATGCCACCTAAGAGCCAAACTGCATTTCCCACCTACCACTTCAGGAGAGGTTCATCCCTGGCAGTGTCCAAGGCCAGGCTGGACAGGGATAGTGAAAAGTGTCCCTACCCACGGCAGGGCTGGAATAAGCTGAGCTTTAAAGCCCCTTCCAGCCCAAGCCATGGCACGATTCCATGATGAGGGGAGGGCTGGCTGCCTGGCTGTGGCAGCTGGGGAGCTGCACACCTGCCCTCTGTGCACAGGTATGGCCAACAGTGGTACTCACAGGTGTTCCTGCTGCTCCTCAGAGCTCCTGTGCTTCATCTGACGGGCTGGTGTGTCCGCAAATCCAGCCTGGGAATCCCTGCAGGAGAGAGATTTCCAAGCCTGCAGGAAGGTCTGGCTAGCACAAGCGTAACTCCCATAGCTGCCTGCAGATAACATGACATCAATAGATCCTGTTAGCACACTGCATCAACACACTGCATCTGAAAATCTGCTCTGTTTGGTCTTGGAAATTTATTGTGAGCGCAAAAAGCAGAGTTCTACTGCACTTAAGCGTTGTATAAAGCCCTATCATAATGAGTTAATTTTGATCATATTTAACCTCATTTAAATTTAATCTCGTTTCCACGTAGCATTTCCGCACGGCACGCACCTCATGTGTTTTCTCGGAAGCAGAGAACACTAACAACTGGAGGGAAATAAATGGGGGAAATGACGTGGATTAAATTTCAGACAAATACATGCTTTGCTAAACGAAGTTTACATCAAAGCGTTAAAGGTGTGAAGAGAACTGGCAGTGCAGGGGACAAGGAGCGCTGCAGCCAGCCCAGGCCACCGGGACAAGGCCTGTACCCACTGGCGAGCGCTCCCCACTGATGCAGGACACTGATGTTAATCCCCAAAATCGCTGCGGGCTGTTACCACGAACTGCAGAGGGAACATTAAAAAAAAAAAAAGGGAAAAGCAGGGTACTCTGCACGGCTCCCCAAGCTGGGGTGGAGCTGCGGACATTAGAAATGGTTCTAAAAGCCTAAAAGAAGACACAAACGCTCTTCTGTGGGGGCTGGCGGGTGGGATTTTCACAGCGAGGGAAAACACGAGAGAAAACACGGCAAATTTCCACTCCTTCCCGGCCGAACTGTGACACCCGGACTGCTGCCGCCCGCCGGGGACTCACCTGCCTCAGCCACCGGGTGCCCGGACGCGGGCAGCGGGGCTACATCGGGACTGGGATCGGGATCGGGACTGGGATCGGGACTGGGATCGGGGCGGAGATGGGATCGGGGATGGGATCGGGGCCGGGCTGAGGGAGGGCCGCGCTCCGGAAGCGCTCCCGGCCCGCCGGGCCCGCCCCGCCCCGTGGCGCCTGACCCGGAGCCGCTCGGGCCGCGCTGACGCTGCC
>VXBT01000020.1:12737-108030 GCA_013400235.1 Oriolus oriolus | reverse complement strand
TGTCGGGTCCTGGTTCTGAGCCGTGTGGGATCCTGGCTCCCGGGCCTGTCGGATCCTGGTTCTGAGCCGTGTGGGATCCTGGCTCCGGGCCGTGTCGGGTCCTGGTTCTGAGCCGTGTGGGACCCTGGCTCCGGGCCGTGTCGGGTCCTGGTTCCAGCCGTGGCGGGGCCGGCCTGGCGGCGGTGCCGGCTCCCGGCCGGGAAGGCAGCACTGACGTGTCACCGCAGCAGCGCTACCGTGCTCTCACAAAGCCCCTTGCAGCCCCGCGCAAAGCTCATTTACCCGTTCCAGAGTATTTTTAATGCAGTTGAAAGACCCCCCCCCAAGTGATTTTGGAGAAGCTGGCTTTGGTCTGCCAGAACCAGTGCGGAATTACAGAGCTCAGGTCCTTTATGGGTCTCCAGTAAGGGGCGTTTTTCATGGAGAGAAACAGCTTCAAATACCATTCTTGCTTTTTTTAAGGGCTTTACTGGAGAATATGGCATATGGATCTTGTTCAGTCTGCAGTCCTGTACAGCGTCATGACCCTCATCAGTACCTATCTCGTGGCTTTTGCATATAAAAACGTCAAGTTTGTCCTCAAACACAAGTAAGTTTGGTGCCTGTTTGAATTTATCATTTAATAATTTAACAAAACCGCCATTTACTACTGTATTTTTTATTAATAAGAATGCCTGAAATGTTACTCCAGGAAGTATTTTGCACAGAAGTGTCTCCTAATTACTTTCTGTTGCTCTCTGGTAATTATAATCAAATCTCGTCAGCTAAGAGTACGATGAAACAGCAAATCCACCTTCATGCTCAGGGGGTATTACCACAAATTATGTTTAAATTATAAATTATATTATCTATTATATGCAGATTGTGTTACTTTTAGTAATTATTACTATTATTTTTTCTTGTCCCTTCACCTTGACAAAACTGTCTGGTATCTTGGCTAAGTTTTATTCTTCACTGTACCTAAAACTTCCTGTAATCCCAGGGTTAGGTTGTGAGGTTTTTTCATTTCTGAAATGTGACATGAGTGGTGGTGCTTACAGAGTAGCCCAAAAAAGAGAAGATGCTGTTTCCAAAGAGGTGACTCGCAAGCTGTCCGAGGCGGACAACAGGAAGATGTCCCGCAAGGAGAAGGATGAAAGGTGATCTCTCTGTCCTCTCCCTTCTCTCCCTTGTGGTAGTACTGCCTTAAATGTCTTCCAAGGCTCTGGGTAGGGTGGTAGGGGCTGTGCTTGGCAGTTTTTTCTGTATTCTGGTAAGCAGAAGCTGCAGTGTAGCTCTTGGTTCAGCTTCAGACGTTTTCGAGGTGAGTTGTGAAGGGAAGGCCTCAGCTGCACTTGGTGTTAGAGGGGATCCCCAGTGGGACTGTGCGGGATGGGAGCTTTGGAGCCAAACCCTCTGTCTTCTAGGAGAAGTACTGCACGCTGCAGAATGTGGGAGTGCCAGGTTATCCCATCCCTGGCAGGGTCCAGGGCCAGGCTGGACGGGGCTTGGAGCAGCCTGGGATAGGGGAAGGTGTCCCTGCCCGTGGGATGGGATGAGCTTTAACCTCCCAGCCCAAACCATTCCAGGATTCTGTGATATCGTTTGATTTAAATATGTTTGAAATTTTATCTCCACTTGCTCCTAGGATTCTGTGGAAGAAAAATGAAGTTGCAGACTATGAAGCAACAACTTTCTCCATCTTCTACAACAACACCCTCTTTCTGGTCCTGGTCATCATCGCTTCCTTTTTTGTGCTGAAGAACTTCAACCCCACTGTGTATCCTTTATCCCCACATTGAAACCCCCACAGCCCCACTCCTGTTAGCTGTCACTACTACCTGTAGCTGTCCTGTGGGCTGTGGCATTCCTCTGTTGGTAAGTGCAGCTCATGGTTGTACATCAGCTTAGGATGTTGTAGCAAAAATAAGAAGTTTACCAGAAAAAGGTCTCCCAATCACATAAATGTGACGTGAGGTGTTTTAAGGATATTACTTGGACAATATACAGGAATTCTCATGGCTTTGCCATTTCCATTGTGCCTCTGGAGTGAGGACACAGCTCAGTTTCCTGCAGAAACACTGTGTCAGTGTTGGTTGCCAGGAGCTCTTACCTGACAGGATGCTTGAGCTTCTGTAACTTCACAAGTAAAATGTTTTGTTCCTGAAGGAAATCAGCATTGCCAACAGGGCAGTTAATTCGAGATCTGTATTTATAAAACTTGTAAGAGAACAGGCCTGGCTTTGTGGGTGTCTTAATTCTGAAGGTGAGCCCATGCCCTGATTGTGAGCTGTGTTTCAGGTTGCAATATTCCAGTTTTAAAACTAAAGAGAAAGACCATTTCCATTCCTTCCTTTTCACAAAACTCCTACCAAATGTTCTGTACCAAAGAAACACCTTGACAATTCCTTAACCTGTTCCCTACAGAAACTACATCCTTTCTATCAGTGCCTCCTCAGGGCTGATTGCTCTGCTGTCCACAGGATCCAAGTAGACAGAAATCCCACAACAGTTTCTTCCTGTGAGAGGCTTCAACTGCCATGAAAATGTCTAAGGGCAGAATAGGAATTTTTTTTTTTTAGCATGAGGAAAATGTGGGGAGGGTTTGAATCCGAACTGGTTGAATTATTTTTACTTTTGGTATCTTTACATGGTATTTGATATTGGAGTTATTCAGGTTTTTTTTTTTTTTTTTACTTAGCAAGGAGAGGGAATGGTGTGTGAGCTGTGAGTAGGCATCACCACCGAGCGGTGATGGTGCCGCAGCCCCACCCTGGCACTCTGCACACACAGCTGCAGCCTGCAGCAGAATTCCCCTGGCAGCTCGGTGACTGGCCACAGCCAAACTCACTGAGCGTGAAGGAGACAATCCATTTATCGCTGTAACTTGAAAAGTTGTAATAAAAAGGAGCTTTTTTTTGCCATTTAATTCCTTGTATTTTCATTCTTCGTTTTTAAAAAATGGGGATTTTCATATCTAGGTTTGTCAGCTCTTTCTGCTTCCGGAAGAGAGGAGACTTGTACAAGCTAACAGACTGTATTCCTTAGAAGCACTCCTCATTTTTGAGTTAACTTGGGAGTCAGGACAAAACCTAAATCTCCTAGAAAAACGCTTTTGCAGTGGTTTGAATGTACTTATTTTTTTCATTCATCTTCAAAGTTGTAAATAAATAAAAAAACCCTGCCGGTTTCCCTGCACAGCTCAAGAAAAATGCTTTAGCTGGCTTTTGGGTTTATCAGACAATCCTGTGCCTTCTTTTCTGGCTATCACTGGAGCAGCTGTTCACTTAAATGCCAAACTCTGCTGATGTTAATGGAATTCCAGTTACAGATCCTACCATTACAGACTTGGGATCCTAAAGAGGGAAGAAGGAGAAAGTTTATAATCAGATTTAATGTAACAATTACTCTGCTAATCTTGGCTTCAATAAGATTAATGGAAATTGGGTAAAATGGAGAATCTGAAGAGCAGGACACAGTAATGGCTCTATTTCTGACTAATTCAAGTACTTTTGGTCATTTAATACTCTTTAAATTAACTGTTTTCTCTCAAAGTGCATGGATTTTTCTTTATCCCTTCTCCCTGACTGTTCACCACTGGAAGGAGACATTCCACGGTGCTGCTGCCTGCCTTGGACAATTCCACTTTCCTTGGCCTCCCTTCTTATAAGGGATATAACTGATGGATTTCAGGCTGAGTATTTAGCACACAGAAAGCAGATTTTTAACAAACCTCTCTAAACAGCCCGGCACAAAGCCAGGCTGGCTCCTCTGGGAGCAGCAGGGCTTTGATGTTGCTGTTTTTGCTCTGCCCCTCTCAGAACCCCTGGTGCTGAAATTGAGCAGACAGTGTTATACTCACTGTGCTGGCAGGGCTGGGAGGCTCAGCAGGTGTGTTTTCCAGAAAATCTGCTGTCTGGAGCAGTGCTGGGAAGCAGCACTTTCTTCTGCCATTACTGTCAGCTCACTGAGTCTTTTATTAACTGCTTTTCATCTTCTTTTAGGGCTTTTTTTGGTATTGACAGTTGCTGAGGCCTGGAGCTTAGTGAGTGTCAGAATTTTCCTGGAGAGGGAACATTGAGCACTGACAGCCTGAAACAAAAGCAGGTGGGTGGGTGGGGTGGGTTGTGTTCTGCAAAAAACCTCATCTTGAGCCTTCATAGAAAGGTTTGGGGCTTTTTTTGGTTGGCATTTGGATTTTTGTTCACTTTTTCAGTTGCTTTTATTTCTTTGGAGGTGGTGTTTGGTTTTTCCTTTGCAATCCTCACTACAAGCTGCAATTATAAATAAAAAATTCAATATGACATATTGAGACTATGTTTCTCTAGTCTAATGCTGAGGGTTAACCTAAGGCTGGGCTGCTGCTTGGCCCCAGACTGCACTCAAAATCAGAAGGTCTTGCTCCAAGTAAGGGACAAGGCCATTTCCTCAATTAAAGAAAAAGTTGGGAATTTATCTTATTTTAATACATTCTTGGATTCCCAAGTACATGAGAAGGGGAAGAGAGAACATTAAATTGTACCTCCAGAGGGAGGAAAAGGAATTAGTCTGCTACTGGGAGGATAATGATATTAAATTAATAAAGCTGTTCACTGTGTAATGGTTGAAGCCTTTGTTAAAATTAACAATAGTTAATGGTGATGCAGCACTGGGGGATGTCCCTGGGCAGGGGAAGCTGGGCTCCACCTCACCTGGCTGTGACTGGCCAGTGTCACCTTGAAGAGGCTGGGGACAGCTGCACTGGGTTTATTTCAGGCCAAATCACAAAATAGTTTGGCTGGGAAGGGACCTTAAATCCCATCCATGTGCAGGGACACCTCCCACTGTCCCAGGCTGCTCCCAGCCCCAGTGTCCAGCCTGGCCTTGGGCACTGCCAGGGATCCAGGGGCAGCCACAGCTGCTCTGGGCACCCTGTGCCAGGGCCTGTCCACCCTCCCAGGGCACAATTCCTGCCCAATATCCCATCCAGCCCTGCCCCCCTCAGCTTCAGGCCAGGCCAGACCTTACCTAGGATGGGTGTGCACCTTGGGGACTGCCTTCACTTCCAGCAGCACCTTGTCCCAGGGGGGATCCAGCCCAGCTCCCTCCTGTCCCTGCTGCACTGGCACCGGCCCTCGGCCCTCCTGGGCACAGCTGGAATGTTTCCCTGGGCACAGCTGGAATGTTTCCCTGGGGAACAACGCCCACCATCCTCAGCAGAAACCCCTTCTGGCCCCGAGCAGCTCTGGCGTCAGTAACAGGTCTGCAGCTGTCAGGGTAGATGCACAAAATGCTTTTATTGTGTCCAAGCAGAATTCCGGTCAGACTGCATTTCTCATGTACAGCAGGAGTCATTTACACACACACCACAGCTTCAAATACAGGAGGAGAGCACTCGGGTGTGGGGAGCTGCTCACCTGGCCCAGGTGAGCGCTGCAGGGGAGGAGAGTACAAGGGTCCTACAAATACTGTACAGGGCTGTATCCCAGCAGGGATGGGAGAAATACAGGCTGAAATCATAGGAGCATGGTACAGAGCAAATCCATGGGAAGATACAACGTGGGTCTTGAGCTGGGCAAATTAAGATGTAAATTCTTCCTGTCAACTCCTGTAAATGCTCACAAAAATCTATTTGAAATGTGTCTGTGCACTTACTTATCCCCGGTTCCAAACCAAGTGAAAGCAGGTGTAGCCTTTTGAAGTACGTACCTGATTGTTCCTGCAGCTCTCAGCAGCTATATATTATATATATTTATAGTATCTATATCCTTAAAAGCTCCTGAATATTGAAATTTGCAGTAGCTCTGTCTACAGGCAGAAGTAGAGGCAGGTTTCTATAGATGCAAAACCCAGTATTTAATCATGGCTTTCTTGGTTTAAGGTTTGTGGAGAAGTCGAACTCTGCAGAGCTGTTGTGTTCAGTAACCTGACATGCGTTTGGGCTTCCTGACACTGCTCCAGGGCTGCTGCCCAGGAGCACCCCACAGCTGCAAGAGCTGTGCAGTTAGGAGCTGAACTACCTAATTCCTAACTAGTTCTCTGTCTTACAGCCTTTATTCAACTACAAAGAAATCCTAGAGCTTATATTCAGCATAAAAAAGCAAAGTTTGAGCTTGCCCCTTCCATCTGTTAACCTGAAGAAACTTTATAGTTGAGATTTCCCAAACATGGTTTTATTAAAACCTGAAGTTGTATCTGGCTTTTCTTCATTGAAAAAATAGATCTGTACATCCTTCTTTAATTACCAAGTACCTGAAGGTTATAAATTATTTCTTTTTTTTTGCTTTACAAGTGTTTGTCACAGCACAAGCATGAGGTGCAAAGAGTAAAGTAAAAATTAATGAACTCGGTCAAGAAGGTAAGAAAATACAAGGTTATTCTTGGTTAGAAGAGAGATCAACTGTGCTTTTAAATTCACTGCAGAGTAGTAGCAAGAGCACACATCTCGAAGGATCCAGTGACAGTAGACACCGAGCAGCAAGTGCTGAATGATTCTCATGAGAGTAATTCGGGGCTGTACTGGAGTACAGAGCACTTCTAAACCATGCAGTCCAGGAAATTCATGCATTGCATTAGGATCTGTAGTCCTTCTTGCTGTAGGGCTTGTTGCCCAGGATATTATCTATTTCATTTACGATATGGGATGTCATCTTTGGAAGGACCTGGGGTGGAAGAAAGCGATGTTTAATCGAGATAGTTCCAAAATGAAACCTAGATTTTATCAAAGTACATTTCCTCTGGGGTTTTTGTGTGACAGATATTAAACATTCATCCAATAACTTTCTCCCTCAAAGGAAAAACCACTGGAGTGTCTTTACTCAGTGAGAGAATCACAGCAAAGCCTCTCAGCTTTCTGTGTGGAATATTGCTTGGCTGCAGTGGGGCACGAGCTGGTGGCAAGGACAGCAGAGGAAGCTCTGGCTGTGAAAACCAGAGGGTGCAGGTGACATGTGGCAGCACAGGGTCTGTCCCAGCACAGCCTGGCACCACCGGCATTTTCAGGTACGTGAAAGCTGCCGGTGCCACCCTGGTGTCACTGGACATGTCTGCAATGACCCCACGTGGGGTGTCACCAAGTGATGGTGACACCAGAGATGTGCCTGATGAAGGTGCCTGGATAGACAAAATCCCGAGTGTCCCCCCTGCACTGGGGGCAGGAGGGTGCTGAGGTCCTTGCTGTCCCCCGGGGAGCGGAGCAGGGCTCACCCCGCTCCGTGGCAGTGCCACCCCCCTGCGCTCACCTGTATGGCTCCGAGGTTCTCGATCAGCTGCTCGGGGTTGGAGGATCCCAGAAGGACAGAGCTCACCCCCTCGTTCCTCAGGCACCATGCTGGCAATAAAGGCACAAGGGGGTCAGGAGCAGAGATGGGGTGACAGGGCCTTGCTCCAGTCCCTAATGTTTGGCAGAGCCTCTGTCTCTGCTTGGAAATAACCACATTATTTGTCTCAGCTTTGCTCCTCTGGCACTACCAGGAGGAAGATGCAGGGATCAGATAACAAACCCCACAGATCTTCCAGGATCCCACCTGAGCCTGGTCCCTGCCCCAGCACTCCTCACAGCTGCGGGGTTGGTTTGTTCCCTATCACGAATCACAAGGATTCACTGCTGGGCTGTTGAGCCAGGGATCACCCTTCTGACAGACACGTGGGATCTTCCAGCCTCAGCTCTCAGCAGCATAAAGATAATTATTAGAAGAAACCCCCAAAACTCATGTTGCACAGCGTTCTCTTGTCTGTCAGCCCAGCACCCAAAGGTGATGGCTTCATGTGGGGAGGGAGTGTCCAGGGAAACAGGGAGGTGGGAGCCCTGGGGATGTCCAAGATGCTCTGACCCTGTCAGTCACAGCCTGCTGCTGCTGCTGGAAGCAATCCTGCTCTAAGGGATTGTTACCCAGAGCAGCTCTGGCTGCCCCTCCCCTGGCAGTGTCCCAGGCCAGGGTGGACGGGTTTGGAGCAACCTGGGCTAGTGGAAGGTGTCCCTGCCCATGGCAGGGGGTGGCACTGGACGAGATTTAAGTTCCTTTCTAAACCACACCACTCCAGGATAAATCATGATTTACACATTTTAAATAACAAACACATCTCTAGCGACAGGCCCAGACCAAACCATGATGGAAAGACAATACATTTCCTGTGTTAGCCTTTCCCAAGCCAGCCCTGACCCCCAGGGAGGGACGGGAGTGGCCCTGGAGGTGTGCAGATAGCAGGGACCCACCAACAGCCAGCTGTGGCAGCGTGCAGCCGAGGCGCTCGGCGATGGGGGACAGGTCCTTCAGCTTCCCCTGCTGCTTCCTGCCCTCCTCGCTGATGATCTTCTCCTTCAGCCACTGGTAGCACTGCAGAGCAAGCACAGCACGTCGGGCTGTCAGCTCTCATCCTCCAAAATGGGAAGTTTAAGGCAATTTATAATTACAGTCTATAAATGTATAAATAGCAGCACTTGAAAAGCCACGTCCAACCCAGAAGGTCATGGAGGCTGTTACACAAAGCTGGGCTACCCAAAGCAATTAGGGCAGGACCAGAATGTCTCCTGCTGTCCTCAGCTCTCTGGTTTTATTCTCAATCCAGAACCTGGAATCTCCCCAGTTTTCTTTTTGGACCCCACAACCCCCAGTAAGAATAAAATCAGGATAATTGCGGAGAAACCAAGTTGTGGTGACACCAGAATGCCAAAACCTGTTAGAGAGGGCAGCCCATAGGTCTTCAGTGGGCTTGCCCTTGGCCTGGGGGGTCTCTGGAGGGATGCTGGGATCACTGGGGGGATACTGGGGGGCTGAGTCCCCCCATGCCCTCGGCTGGTGCCCAGGAAAACGATGTCCAAGTCTGTTTGACCCATGTGGTTCAGGGGGCTGAAGTGGCAGCAGCTGCATCCATTCACGGTTGGACTCCACGACCTTGGGGGTCTTTTCCAACCTTAACAATTCCAGGATTAACATCAGCGAGGAGCTCGGAGCACCACAGAGCCCCTGGCTCGTGCCTCCTCCTCAGAGATGCCCACCAGTGCAGGGTGGTGCCAGCATCCAGCATCCCTGTGCGGCCCCCGGTCCTGGCTCCAGCCCCAGCCCTGCCCCAAAGCCCTCCCAGCCCCCAGCTCCCTGCGTGGGGAACCTGAGCTCGTTCTAACCCAGATTCTCCTGCTCTGTGGAGTGTGGTTGCCAGAGAAACCGAGCTGATCCATCAATACACAGCCCGGCCTTCTCACGAGGGAGCCCTTTCCCCTTTGTTGTCTTCCTGCCCTCACAAAAGCAGCACAACTCAAACGTGCACGAGGAATACCTTGAGTGAAGCCCTTGAGCTTTCAGGGACCCCGTTGCCGTATTTCCCTGAGATGATCCCACAGGCCAGGGGAGACCACGTCATCGCTCCCACCCCTGCAGAGGAAACAGAATAAAGGGGGTTTTAGGGGCAAATCAGGGCTGTAGCAAAAATACGCCTTTCAGTTAAAAACTAAAACAAAAGCAAACAATTGCTGCTTGCTTCTGTTGTCACTGGCAGCATTGCTCAGTTGGTGTGTTCCAGGAAGATGCTGCTGATGTCCTTAAGGGTATTAAGGATTTATTTTACTTAATAGGCCACAGGAAGCTCAGAGAGTAAGGAGCAGCTTAATATGTTTAATAATAATAATAATAATATATAATAATAATAAGTAATAAACTTAATATGTTTATTACTATACTTCATTTATTAATATAGAATATTAAGCAATACTTCTTTACCAGAGGCACAGTAAGCTGGTTTTTCTTTTAGGTCACTAGATAGAGACTTGGCTTTGTCACTGGTCCCACCTGGAGCCCCAGGTCACCCTGCTGCCCATTCCTTTCTGGGAATGCCCGAGCCAGAAGGCACAGCAGGCTCAGACTCACCAATTTTGTGATACAGTTCTGGCAGCTGCACCTCCACCTTCTCCCTCTGGAACAGGTGGTACTCGGCCTGCTCACACACGGGTGGGATCATGTTGAACTGCCTGGCCACGGAGTAGGCTTCCTGCAGAGGAGAAACCCATGGGTGAAACGCTTCAGTAAATGAAAATACCCTGCAGGACACACCAGGCAACGTTCTCTGAGTGTGCAGGACACGGCCAAGGCAATTCTTGCTGTCCCTTTGCAAGGGGAAATGGGGACCAGCAGGATGCTGCAAACTTGGCACCTGCTGGGACCACAGCCTGGTTTGGGACATTAAAGCCCATCCCATTCCACCCCCTGCCACGGGCAGGGACCCCTTCCATGGGCCAGCTCGGCCACGAGCACCGACACCAAACTGAAGGACTTGACTTCAGTCAAACCAAAACGGCACAGAACAGATGAGCCACCCAAACCCCCAAACAGCAGCCCACCCTCTGCTGATGCACACGGGGCTCACTGGGACAGGGTTTGTGCTGTGTGAGGCGGGGGCAGCCCTTACCATGATCTCCATGGCGCTCCAGCGCGACGTGCCCCAGTACATGGCCATGCCCTGGTTTATCACGTGTGTCATCGCCCGCACGATCTCTAAAGGGAGGCAAAACGAGGGCTGTGAGGAGCGCCCGGAGGCCGCGTTCCCAGCGCCAAACCCGCTCCCAAGCGCCACGCACGCTGACAGCCCCGAGCCCCGAGCCCCACTCCCCTGCCCGGGTGCGGCTGCAAAAGCATTTTCAGCGCAAACCTCAAGGCACTGACCCTGCAGCTGGTTAAAAACCGCTTTTCCCACCTGGCTCTTGCCTACCACGGCCCCAGAACATCTTTCAAAACGGAACACAAGAGGGCAGCACAGTGGAAAAATAAACTTCAAAATAAATTCTATTTATTTTAAAAATTTGCTTCCTGACAGCACGTATCTGGGTCTGCCTCTTTTTACCAGGAATACTGGGGACAAAGCTGCAAAAATGGATGATTGAACCCCACTCCACCAAGGGCCCTGTCACGCTCAGGTGTCACCTCTGCAAAACCCAGCACAGCAGTGCCATGGTCCTCATTGTTCTTTGGGATATGGAAGCTTGCAAGGCTACACACAGCAGGACAAGATCTTGGATTTCATCCCTCAGGCCTCTGCTGAGCAGCCCTGACTGCCTGGGGGTGAAAAACCCCTCGTAAACTTTAGTTTAATGGAATCCCAGCCTGGTTTGGGTTGCAAGGGATGCTAAAACTCATCCAGTGCCACCGCTGCCATGGCAGGGACACCTCCCACTGTCCCAGGCTGCTCCAAGCTCTGCTCAGCCTGGCCTTGGGCACTGCCAGGGATCCAGGGGCGGCCACAGCTGCTCTGGGCACCCTGTGCCAGGGGCTGCCCACCCTCACAGGGAGGAGTTCCTTCCCCATACCCCATCCATCCCTGCCCTGTGTCACAGTCCCCAGAAGCAGCCACAAGCCACCACCACTGCCCTGGCTGTGGTAACAAACCCCGATTTCTGACAGGGCTGCAGCACAGACACAACCCCGGCCACCGCCCACAAAATGGCAAAAATGGGCCAAACTCACTCTGAGAAGCAAAAGAAAACAGTTCTGGGGCACTGCTGCCTGTGGCACCTCATGGTCAGTGGGCACTGCCACATCTCCACGTGCTCTCCCCATGGGAGACTCAAGGAGCTGACACTCCCCACCTACCCCAGTAACTCTGACCGCCCCAAACCCCTCTGGAGGGGCTGCCCTGGAGCCTGCAGTGCCCAGGGCATCCCCCTGCTGTGCCCCGGGCACCCCTCTGCAGTGCCCACTGCATCCCCCTGCTGTGCCCAGGGCATCCCCCTGCAGTGCCCAGGGCATCCCCCTGCCGTGCCCAGCACATCCCCCTGCAGTGCCCAGCACATCCCCCTGCAGTGCCCAGCACATCCCCCTGCCGTGCCCAGCACATCCCCCTGCCGTGCCCAGCCAACCCCTGTGCTCCCAGCGGGGCAGGGACTCCCGGCACCGCTGCCTGGAGGTCGGGGCACGCTGCTGCCTCTCACACGGGCAGGATTCTCGTCCTACTTATGGGAAGGCAAGAGCAGGAGCTCGGCAGCGAGGAGGGTTCGGTGCCAATCTGGGCGTTGCTGTGAATCCCTCTGCAGGCGCTGACAGGCAGCTCCCAGGGCGAGGGCTCCATTTATAACCTGCAGGGCTGGGATTCGTTTGACACACAGACCTGCCTTAAACCCAAACACAAATCCGCTTTATCCGAGGGAACGAGGGAAGGGAAATAAAAACCCCGGGCAGCGTCCAAGCCAGCACTGAGATGTAAAGGAAACTTCTATTTCTCCACGAAAAAATATAAATTCATTTCACTGAAGTGCAAATATAGAATCAAAGACTGGTTGGGGTTGTAAAGCACCTTAAAGATCATCTACTTCCAAGCCCTTGCTGTGGGCAGGGACACGTCCCACCTGACCAGGGCTCCAGGATACAACTAATGAGCTATTTCAAGCTTCCCCATCTGAATATTTAATTTAAAATTGTTTTTCATTTCCTACCACCATCAGTCTAAGCCTGTAAGTGATCCTTCCCTTCCTCCCTCCCTCCTCAGCAGCTTCTCCCTGGGTTTAGTTTTCTATTTTTGCCCTGCCACCATTTCAGAGTTTTGGAAAACATTTCGTCACACGCCTCTTACACATCTCAGCCTGTGGTTGTTTTCATTTCTCCCACCTCTACTCCTTTCAAAAAAAACCCCAGTCAACTCAGAAAATGTATATAAATATATATATATATATCTATCTCCTTTTGTTTACAGAGCCAGGGGACGGCGATGGGATTCGGGAAGAGCACACACCTGGATCTCTTGCCCTACCAGCTGGATGTCCAAATAGCACCACTTAAGAACAGGAGATTTTGTTTTTTTAAATATAAACCAAAGCTTCAAATCCCAAATAACAGCCCCTGGCAGCATAATAATAATAATAATAATAACAACTTTGAAGTAGCTTAAAGTTCCCTGGTAGGAACGTTGTCACCTTCCCTCTCTGCGTGCCAGGGCTGTGCCCCAGTGCTGGGTACGCTGCGGGCACCTGGCACTGTGACAATGGGGGTCACAGCAGGGGACTGCAGGGACCCTCCTTTCCAGCTGCACTCGTGGAAAAGGCCCTTGGGGTGAAGAAAAAGCACCTGCCTGCCCAGCTGGGGGGTGAGATCTGCAGCCCGAGTAACGAGGCGTGAAACACACGGGAATTCTGCAGAGCACGGATCCCTCCCGTCACCCCCGCCCAGGGTCCCTGACCGAGGGGGCTGGGTGGTGGCACAGGGTGGTGGCACAGGGTGGTGGCACAGGGTGGCAGGGACACCCACAGCGGTGGGTGGCAGCCCCTCACCCCTCATCCCCCGTGCCTGGCAGATCCCAGCCCGGCTCCGGGGCGTGCGGGACACGGCCAGACCCGCCTGCAAGGAGCTCCCCAGGTGCTCCTCTCCCGCTGCTCCCTGGCTCCAACATCCATTGCTTCTACAATGGAAAACTGTTTTTAATTTGCTCTGAGACCTTTAAGAACTTTAAATACATCTCAGGGGTTTAGGTTAAGCAGCTTTGCCAGGTGCCCTGGGGCCCGGAGTCACTGAGAGCACGGAAATCCCCATGGAATGCTCGTCTGCTCCGCTCCCCACGGGAGGAACAGAGCCTGGACAGCCTGGGGAGAGAGGGGGTCTGCTCTGGCTGGGGGTGGGCCAGAGAAGGATCTGTGAAAGCTGCTCCTTGCTGCTGCTGCCCACGGGCACTGGGCAGCACAGGGAGGAGTCTGAGGGACAGGGGAGAAACCCCACGAGCAGGGAAAACAAACAGGACCATGCCAAGCTGTGATTTGGCTGTGCCCCCACCGCACACAACGTGCTGGCTGCTCCAGCAGGACCCACAGGTGCTGCCACGACTAGGGAACATTTTAAAGTCACCTTCTCCTCCAGGAGTGGCTGCCCCGTCCCTGGGAGCATCCAAGGCCAGGTTGGACAGGGCTTGGAGCAGCCTGGGACAGTGGAAGCTGTCCCTGCCCATGGCAGGGGGCTGGAATGAGATGAACTTTGGAGGTGCCTTCCAGCCAAAGCGCTCCATGCCTGCCCCTGGGAGAAGCTGAGGCGTGTGCGGTGCTGAGCAGGGATGGAGTGGCTCGGGAAGGCGGCGCAGCACCGACAGATGGCCCAGCAGATGCTCTGGGATGGAAGTGGCTTAGTAGGTGAACCATAAAAAAAGGCAGGAAGAACATGGGAAGTGTCTCCACCATGCCATTCATAACAGAAACGTCCCTTTTCTCACCCTGCTCGAGCCTCACCGAGCGCCACAGCCCGTGCCCGGCTGCCGGGGCCGGCGCTGCCAGCGGGATCCGCGGCGGCTGCAGCGCTGGGAACGCGGCATCAGCGGTGCTACGGGCACGGGAAACCCACCCACACTGCTCTGTGACCAGGGACCGAGCAGAGAGCTCGCTCCTCTCTCCCAGACACAGCTCGGCATCTTCCCTGACCTCAGCAGCTCCCGGGAAAGCTGCACCACTCCTAAAATCCCAGCCGGTCCCTGCCCCGCAGCTGCTGGCACTGGGCGGCCCCCACGGGTCACCCTGGGTGGCACAGCCCCATGTCCAGCAAGGAAATGGGTGTCAGGGCTCCTGACAGGGAGCTCCGGGTCTGTCTGGTTTCCCTGGACCATCCACGACAGCTCCTGCAGCCCTCTGACAGGGACACGTGCCTTAGATCCAAACACAAACCCACTTCAGCCGAAGGAATCAGGAGAAGGAAACACTCCAAACATTAAAGCCTCTCCTGGGACATAAAGGAAACTCCCATTTCCTTCCCAAACATACAAATTCATGGGGTAGACACAGAAACCTTGAGTGGGTTGGGAGGGACTTAAAAGGACATCTAATTCCAGCCCTCTGCCGTGGGCAGGGACACCTTCCCCGGGAGGACACCACACGTGAGACATTTCATACTTAAACTGCCCCACCTGAACATTCAATTACAAATTGTTTTTCATCTCCTGCCCTCCTCTGTCTGAGCCCTTAAGCCAGGATCAGGCACGTTAAAACCTTTAACTGCAGCTCTCACCAACCTTCCATGGGGGTGTTGTTGTCCGGCCGGTTGGCGAACACCACGTCCACATATTCCAGCTGCAGCCTCTGGAGAGAAGCCTTCAGCCCTGGGAATGGGAAAGCAGAGACAAGGACAGGCAGGGTCAGAGGGAGGCACGGAACAGAGCCAAAATGGGACTCAAATACAGCTCGGTGTATTTAAATATATATACATTTATTATATCTATAATATGTATATACTTATACACAGCCACTTAGGGTATGAGAGGGATGCTGAATGAGGTTGTCCCGTATCCCTGCTGCCATATGAAGAAGAAAGCACCAGTCTGGCCACATGCAGAGCCCCTCCTTCCACAAGGACGTGCTTTATTTCAGAATTCCCAAGGTCTGGGCTGACCAGCCCCGGGGTACCAAGCGTGCCCGTGTCAGCCAGGCAGAGGCAGCTGCCAGGGACTGTCTCAGTGCCCTGCTCCTGTTTGCAGTTAATTCAGCCTGAATTTTGTCACAGAGCCTTTTGTGCTCAGCCCCAGCTCCTGAGGCCCGGCCCCAGGGGGACATTGCAGGGATGCAGCCCCAGAGGAGGGATGGTGGCACCGGGGTTGCTGCCTCATGAAAAGCAGGTCAAGCACCAGGGAGGGCTTTACCTTGTCAGGGAGAGCTGTGCCCACCTGCACTGCAGAGCAAGCCACAGCCCCTTGCAGCTCAGTCCATAAATGTCCAGGTTTTGAGAGCCTTCCTGTGAGGATCTGATGGGAGATGGCACCAAACCCCTGCAGATATATTTATATATCTATGGATGAGTGTTTGTGAGAGGGTGAGCAGAGGATGGGCATTTTATCCATCTCAAAATTCAGCAAACATTTTCAGCCTGCTCTATTTTGACTCATTCTTCATGAACATTCATAAAAACATTTTGTTCTTGGGAAGATTTGTAGAAAATAACTGTTAAAAATCCTCTTCTCTCTCTCACGCACACACATATATATATATATATATATATAAAATATCTACCATTGACCTTAACGTTGTTTGCTGAGTGTTCTGTGAAATTATTCCAACTGCTGCCAGTGCTTTTCTGTCGTTTCCCAAAGTAGCTCCACACAAAATGGAAAATGGATGGGTTTGGAGTGCCTGTGACACATCTGCCACCTCCCTGAGCACCTTTAGTGCCACCACCGCGCTGAGGCTTATTTAGATGAAAGTTCAACGAAATGTGCTACAAGAAAAACTTCCTCCAGCGTTACCTTACTGGGAAAGCCCCATCCCAGCACAGCTGGATGCTGCAAACACTCCAAGATCAAACTCTCCAGGGCAATCCCAGCTGGTCACTGAGAGGGAAAGCTGCCCCTGCTGCAGGGATGCTCCTGGTCAGGAGCAGGAAGGATGAAGCAGCCAAACCTGCACCCCAGCGAGGGGCTGCCCTCCCCCACACTCATCCCTCCTGACCTGGGGGCTCCCCTGGGGGTCAGCTCCGGATTTTCCAGGTGGGCAGCACCCAGAAAGGAGGAGCTGCTGCCCTGGGCTCCTCCACGGACCTCGACCCAGAGGATTTCCTCTCTGAGTCCCCAGACAGCAGGTGCTGCGCATCCCGGGGTGGCAGAAGGCACAGACGGGTCACACAGCACAGGAGGGGGGGGACCAGTCCTCCCCAGGGAGCCGGCCCTGCCCTTGTGGGAGTGGGCACCGCTGGAGTGCCCCTCCACAGCACTTCCCAGGCTGCTCTGCCCAGGATTCCTGCGGAGAGCAGCCCCAGCCCTGCGCTGTGTGGGGACCAGCCCGGGAGCCGCAGGATGCTCCCGCTCCAGCGCCGCGGGCAGCCAGCTCGGGCTGGCTCCTCTCTCAGGGACAAGGTCACAGCTGGCACTGCTGGTCCTGGGTGTGATCCTTAATTCCACAGGAACAGGCCTTTCCCAGGGCACTGCTCCGCCTGTGTGCCGTGCCTGGAGGCCTGGCCTGGCACGCAGAGCCAGCTCTGGGCACACCCCAGGCAGACACGGACCAGGTTTGGTATGTGGATAAACAGAGAACAGCGTTCGTGCTCTCCTCCCTCTCCTGCAGTAACCACATCCAAATGGACAAAAAAAAGCAGTGGGAGAGAAGAGGAGCAGGGATTTGGGTGGAGAAGCCCTGAGGGATGTGCAAGGCAGGGCTCGGCGGGATGAGGATCCGGGTGAGGAATGGGCAGCAAAACTGAGCACTTGAGCAGGAACAGCACCAGAGCAAACCTCAGCCGTGCCAGCTGCGGCCTGGCATCCCTCCAGAGGCTATTTCTGCAGCCTGACATCACACCCACATCCTCATCCTCATCCCTCCCAGCTCCAAAGGGAGCCCAGGCGCCCCGGCCGTGGCTGGGGACGTGCAGAGAGAGCTTCCCCCAGCAAAGCCCACGGTCAGCACGGGATGCTGGGGGGCTGTAGTGCAATCCATCTGCTCACACTGTCTGAGGGGGATCCTTTGGTCCTTTTGGGCACCCCACAGCCGAGTTTGGGGACTGTCCCGCGTGGGGCTGGCACGGGGAGCTGTGGATCAAACAGCCCCAGCTCGCGGGAGAGCACTGCCCGGGGATCCAGCTGCACACATCCCACCCAGCCTGAGCCCCCGGCACGGCCGGAGCCCGAGCCCAGGTACCTTCAATGATGTGTTTCCTGGAAAGGCCTCTCTCCGTCTCAGCTCTGCAAGGGAAGAACAGGAACATGGCTGGGAGATGCCAGAGGTGCCAGCAACTTGGGAGTACTAATTTGTGTTCTGATTTAAACATCCCCAAAATTACAGAGTCACAGACTGGCTGGGTTGGGAAGAACCTTAACCCACCCAGTGCCATGGGCAGGGACACCTTCCACTGTCCCAGGCTGCTCCAAGCCCCAGTGTCCAGCCTGGCCTTGGGCACTGCCAGGGATCCAGGGGCAGCCCCAGCTCCTCTGGGCACCCTGTGCCAGGGCCTGCCCACCCTCCCAGGGAACAATTCCTGCCCAATATCCCATCCAGCCCTGCCCTCTGGCACTGGGAAGCCATTCCCTGTGTCCTGTCCCTCCAGCCCTTGTCCCCAGTCCCTCTCCAGCTCTCCTGGAGCCCCTTTAGGCCCTGGAAGGGGCTCTGAGCTCTCCCTGGAGCCTTCTCCTCTCCAGGTGAATAACTCCAACTCCTTAAAATACTTAGCAAAATAAACAGAAACACGGTGACAGCAGCAAACCCCCCCCAGGTGCCGCTGACCCCCCTGGCTGCAGGGCTGGGGCAGCAAACACCACGACAAGTGACAGTCACACTTACTTGCCACCCCAGTACAGCTTTGTGGTTATCACCAAACTGGACCTCCTGCCAAAAGAACAGAAAAATTAATACTATTATTAAAAAATAATGAGAATAATAAAATGTAAGTAACCAAGCAGGGTGCTGCTCATGAGCAGCTTCTAAAATCTAGGAACAGGGTTTCTGCTGGCAATGCTCTTACTGGAAAGAGCAGCTGTGAAACTGGGGAGACAGTGACTCCAGTGTTGATCTGGGGGGGAATTCCCTCCAAATGGAGTGAACTTTGGCAGTGACTGAGAGCCCAGGAGCTCCCACCTGCATTAGGGAATGGCACCCCTGTGCACAGGGATTCATCCTGCTCCATGTGGTGTAAGCAGCGGAGGGGATCCGAGCTGCAGCTCCTTCAGAAGATGCAAAGTGAAATATCCCGCAGGTGTCTTGGCAAAATACGTCCATAAATAGTTAGGGCACGAGGAAACAGAGTGAAGTGGAGTTGGACTGGGATAGAAACCAAAGCTAATCCAAGTGAACCAACCAAAACCCCCAAACATTTTTAATTCCTGAGTGAGCAACATCCAGACCTTTATCCAAGGGCTGCAGCTCTATTCCCTCCTGCTGTCCACGCCCAGTGCTCCTCATCACCGTGCAGCATTCCCAGAGTTATTAAACTCGAGTGTGATATATCTGAATTAATCTATGCACTCCTACATGATATCAAATCAAAGATTTATCGTCCTCCAGCTACCTTGCTGCATAACCAGACACGCACAGCACAATTTCCCCAGCTTTTATTGGACTTAATTTTTTTCCCTCCACCTCATCCAGAATATCTCCTACCAAATAATCAATCACCCCGCTAAGACAGGGATGCTGGCTTGGGAGAGAGCCCTGCTGGGACCCCCCTTCAGCTGACCCTGCCTACAGCACACACGGGAGGCCTTGAAAGGCTGCGTGAATCTCTGCAAACCCCACAGCATGTGCTGATGTGCAGCGTTTCCGTGGGGGGCCATCTCCTCCCGGGCTGCCCCAGATGAAGGCCCTGTCACAGCTTTGCATCCCCAATCCTCAACATTCCCAGCAGGGATAAGGTGCCAACACCCATCCTCCTGCCAGGAGAGGGGACAGAGACACCCCCAAGGGGATGGACACACCCCCAAGGGGATGGACACACTCCCAAGGGGGGATGGACATGCTCCCAAGGGTTCTAACTGAGCCAGGGTGGCCCCAGGGGTGGTCACAGCCTCATGGAGTCACTGTGCACACCCAGAAGCCCAGGGGAGCACTTTTCCTTGGCACTGGGAAGGTGTGGCTGCTCCTGGGAGCATGGCAGCACCGAGAGCTGCCTGGGACAGCACCACCCAGGGTGGGAAGTTCTTAAAATGCAGAGGGATTGCCCTAAGCCGAGGGGCCCTGCTCGTTAGGGGGGCAGGGAGTGCCACACAGTACCTCCAGCCCTTCTTCTTCAGGATGTTCCCCAGGATGACCTCGGCCCTGCGCAGGAAGAGCCCGGCGTGAGGGAGGCACAGGATGCTCAGTGCCACGGCCACCACCCCGGCCACCACCTCGGCCACCGCCCACCACGGCCACTGCCCACCACAGCCACCTCCACGGCCACCGGCCAGTCCATCCTGCAGCTCCCCTTCCCCTCCCCAGTGGCAGTGGCCCCAGCCTGACCCCAGCCGGGACAGACCCCATCCATCAGCCCAAAGCCTCTCGTCCCCCCGCTCCCCTCCCCAGGCCCCGCTCCTGCCTGAGCCCGCTCTGTCCCTGCAGCAGGACGCGAGGTCCCGGCCCAGCTTCCAGGCTGAGCCCTGTGAGTCACCCCAGTCACATTTATCACCATGTTCTCCCCATCCCACAGTGGCTCCAAGAGCTTCTTCCTGCTGGGGCCCGTGCCTGGAGCTGTCACAGCCCCCGGCCATCCATCACCATTAAGATCTGCACTGAATTTCCATTTATTCAGGATATTTTTCCCCCTGTGCCAACAGCAAGTGGCACAAGTGATGCACTCCAGCCTTTGCTGGGTACAAGAGGCTTTGGGTTCGTTTATTTGGGTTTATTTTATGAGTGCTCCAAATACAAAGGTTTTCCTGTCCCACTCAGGGATAAGTGGCTTTCCAAGCACACCCAGATCCCAGTCCATCGGGAACAGAGGCCCCAGGGCAGCCCAGGCCCCTGGCAGGGAGGGTGGAACCAGCTCTCCCAGCCCTTCCCGAGCGCAGCCCTGCCCCGAGGGCAGTGGTCACTCACTTGCCGGCCGCGTACACCTCGGCCGTGTCGAACAGGTTCACGCCGCTCTCGTAGGCGATGGTCATCAGCTGCTCGGCCACCTGGGGAGGCAGCGACAGAGGTGAGGGGTGACCGACCACAGCCCGAGCCAGCAGGGGAAATCCCACACCAGGAAAAGCCCACGCCAGGAAAAGCCCACGCCAGGCTTCAGCAGGGCTGGGAGCGCTGTGACAGCCCCTGCCCAGGGGACACCTCTGACAGGGCAGGGAGAGACACCAAAACACGGATTTACATCAGCTTCCCTTGGCCCCAGCCTGGCAGGAATTAATCTCCTCTCACAGGAGCTTTCTGTCAGGAAGGCAGCCAAGAATGTAACGGGGTTACAGGAGAAACTCTGCAAATCTCGAGTTTGACACAGAATGGGGGCAGTTCAATGTTCTTTCGGCCGCCTGCCAGGTTGTCCTGCAGCTCTCCAGAGATGCTGTGGGGTATGGAAGTGCCTGGAGGTCATTTGGTGGGAGCCCCAGGGTTCCTGCTGCTCCCTGGGGGTGCTGCAGCCCGAGGGGCTGGAAGCTCTGGCTCAGCCTCCCGAGGGAGGGCATCCCTCCGGGACAGGGCTGTGCTCCTGTCCTGCTGTTCCATGATCGCTCTGCATGGAGTTACTCGGAGCAGGGAGGGCAGGAGAACCAGGGAGCAAACTGGTCATCAAAACAAGCCTGGACTGACCATCGAAACATCCCACAGTGCCATGAGACAGGATCTAAGCTGGGGATCCACAGGATCTAAGCTGGGGATCCACCAGGAGAAGCAGCGATACCGTGAAAGATCAAGTGAATTTACAGGAAAACCCCTTTGAATTCAGGCTCCTGGGCTCGTTTCCTCATGCCAGAGTTGTTTTGGGGGTTATTCCACATCCTGGGGGAAGGCAGCTGCTCTCCCCTGAGCGCTCACATCTGTGGTGTACCTGGGGTGGAGGGGAGCCCACGTGCAGCCCAGTGCTCCTGGGATGATTCCCTGGATCAGGAGCCAGCTGCTCCAGGGGAAAGCACGGAGGAAACCCGAGCTCATTTTCGTTTGTTCCAGCTTATTATGGCAAAACCAAGCCACGTTTGTAAGGCCAGCCCCTGCCTGTATTTACGGCTGCTGCCCGTTACATCCACGCACAGAAAGTTCCCAATTCCCGCTCCAGGAGCGGAGCCGTGCCCGTGGGAGGGAGGGGACATCGCTCAGGACAGCACGGGAGCCACAGTTTCATTTAAAAATATCCCAGAGCGGGGTTTGTTCCGTGCTTTGGACTCACCCAGAGCAGCACTCACCTCGTCTGAGATCTGACCTCCGAAAGTGACCCAGGTCCCTGCAAAGAACAGAACAGTCTGTTACTGCAAGAGGGGTTTGACATCAAATATGAGACTCCACCAAAATTCCCTTTGGGATGAAATGGGTTTAAAACAGGGTGAACTGGCTCAGGGGGTGGTGCAGCCCTAAGAGAGAGCAACTGCAGCCGGGCAGGACGGGGCTGGCACCTTCTCCCGGGGTGGGATTGGCACAGGGAGCTGCTCAGGGCACCCCCCAGGGGATGCTGTGCTGCCAAAATACAGAGCTGGATTCCAGCCATGGAGTGGTTTGGGTTGGAAGAGACCTTAAAGCTCACCCGGTGCCACCCCTGCCATGGCAGGGACACCTCCCACTGCCCCAGGCTGCTCCAAGCCCCAGTGTCCAGCCTGGCCTTGGACACTGCCAGGCCCTGAAATCTGAAGCTCTTTCCAAACCTGAAATCATTTCCCAAAGCTTCCATTTGACAAATCGGAAAAAATTCGTGATGCTGCCACAACACATCATTTGGGGAACGAGAGTCTCCCTAAACACATACTTCAGCATTCAGCATCCTGCAAGTCAAAATTAGAATCAAAAAAAAAAAGAAAAAAAAAAAAAAAAAAAAAAAAAGACATAAAAAAGAGAAATGTTTCTTGTGACAGGAAAGATTCCCAACCCAAAGTGACTTTTCCCCAGGAACCTTTCCATGAAGCCAGTGTCCAGTGCTAGCACAGCCAAGGGGCTGTGCTTTCCCTAGGCTGGCTCCTAAAGCAGCTGCAGTTTAGGCTCAGTTGCTGACTCTGGTCTATTATTAGGAAAACTTGGGGCATGATCTCTCTACGATCATTGGTAAAAAAAAAAATACACATATATATATATATATATATCCTGTGGTGGAAGCAGTGCATGGATTTAACTGGATCATAAAACAGTTTGGGTTAGAAGGGACCTTTAAAGGTCAGCTGGCCCAACCCCCAGGAATTCCTGCAGGAACATGATTTCCTACACAGATATTTTATACGTGTACATTTATTTTAGGAATACGTATTTCCCAAGGCAGTGGGAGAAGGGCAGCAGGGAGCTGGGGAAGCAGCAAGTCACACGTGGGACCCTGCTCAGACAGCCCTGCTGCTCTGACCTCGGCACAGCGAGCGGTGCCGGGGCTGCGACACCCCCGTGCCTCGCACCCGCCTGCCACAAGGTCCCTCTGGCCCCAGCACAGCTTCTCCTCGCGCTCTGCACAGAAATTCGGGTGTCACTCACTGAACGGATGGGACAGAGCCCACGTGCCTCACTCAGAACTCCAGAACTGACAATTCTCACTTGTGGAGGGCTCTAGGGAGGGCAGAGGGGCTCAGGCTCCAAGCTGGAAAACCCAGTGCGATTTCCCCACCCCTGGCAGTGCCCAAGGCTGGGGTGGACACTGGGGCTTGGAGCAGCCAGGGGCAGTGGGAGGTGTCCGTGCCCAGGGCAGGGGTGGCACTGGGGGGTGCCCCCAGCCCGGCCTGTGAACAGGACACTGCGGTGCCACCGAGGGGCCGGAATTCCACGTTCCCTGCCTGCCTGCACTTGAAAAGATACAAAAGATGCTCCCGGAGGCTGATCAAAGAGGGATGGGGTCCCTCGGTGCCGGGACACGGAGCCCGAGCGAGGCGGAGCCGGGACAGCGCCTGCTGCTCACGCCCGGGCAGCTTTGATCAGCCCTGCTCAGAGCACCGCCGTCATCTCCGGCACGGGAATCTTGCTCTCTTTCCCTCAAAAAAAGGTCACTCTGAATTTTTTAATACGGCAGGTTTCTCTGAGTGCAAATAAAGCTATTTAAAGATGCGCGAAGTGTGAGTTCAAACCGCAACTCCCGATTCCCTGCGGAACAGCCCGAGCTGGGAAAGCCACGTTTGCCACAGAACAGAGATGAAATGGAAATTAAATAAATGAGCAAAGAGCACACACTTTCTAGCTAATTTTGTATTTTCTTCAGCTCTGTAAGGACAATAATAATGGGGCAGGAGCTACCCCTGCTACACCCTGCTGGCTGCAGACATCAGGAGAGGTATTTTCTCTTATTATTGGTGTTTAAATGCTCTGGTCCTGCACAACAAAGATAAAACTGAAACCTGCTTTCATTTTATCTTTAAGCTCCTTCGTGCAGATTAAAAAAAATAACGAAATGAAGCCTGATTTCCATGTTAAAGCTTTGGAGGTGTTATTTTTACAGGAATACATTAAAATGTGTTTGTACCAAAAAATGGGTTGAGACTGTTTATCTCAAAGGGATTTCTTTTTTCTTTTGCATAAGCAGCACACAGGTGCACAGGTGAGAAGGAAGGGAACTGTTCACCCTCCCCACGGAGCGCACATCCTCTCTGGAATTTACCTTCCCACACAAACCACGTCCCACTGAGTGCAACGTGCTCAGGGCTTTGGGCACAGGGAGAGCTCGCAATGGCTCCAGTGAGAATAACAAGCACCCTAAAGCTCTTTAAATGCAAGGAATAAATATCTGTGCTACTGGCTAGCCCTGCCTGAGGTCCCCCCCGTGCCCACCCTGGGCTCCCAGACCCGGGCGGGGGACAGGAGCATCAGCAGGAGCACATGGGTGGGGAATCCTTGGGGGTTTTTTTCCCCCCATGATCATCACAAAAAGCAGGCAGGGATGTGAATTTCGGCTCAGCAAGGTGAGCTCTAAAGCACCAGGTGTGGCTGGGGAAGGGAAGGGCTCTGGTTCAGGAGTCAGGAGCAGGGAAGGCACCCACAGCCGAGGCAGAGGCACAGCGTGGCACAGGCTGCTCCACTCCCTCTGGGGATTAAAAAAAAAGGCAAAAAAAGCACAAGGCGCATTTGGCATTTCAAACAACAGCCAAGGATGATTCACAGCCTCAGCCAACACACTCATTGGGGAAGAAAAATATACCGGAGAAAGAGAGATATTTTTTAAATTGTTCCTTTTTCCCTTTCCAAGTCTCTCTCTCGCCTATCCCAGCTCATGGTTTAGAAAGGCACCCCCTGCCCTGAACTAAACACGTGAAAAACGTGACCTTGTTTTTGCCTGGAATCACAAGCACACTTTGGATCCAGCATCAAGGAGAGAGCCTCTCAGCAGCCCAGGGCCAGGCTGTGCAGACCCTCAGTTAAAGGCTCACCTGCAGGAAACTCGCTCGGAGGAGGAGCTGAAGGCTCAGCCCGGGCAGGAGCCGGGTCCCAGGGAAGTTCAGCCCGGCCGAGCAGCCCCAGCTCCGCGGGAGCTCCAGAAACCCAGGAACGAAGCTCAGCCGCTGCTCTGAGGGGCTCGGGGCTCTTCCCAAATATCCCTGCCTGGGAACCACTGCCAGCCCCGCTGGCAGCACAGGCAGAGCCCAGCAGAGGGGTTTGCTCCCACTGGGCCGGGAGCAGCGGGGTGTCCCCAAAGGGTCCCCGCTGCCTCAGCCCTGCCCGCCGCGATCGCTGCCCCGCTTCCCGTTCTCCTCCGCGTGTCCATCCTGTGGGATGAAGCACGCTCCCACCTTGCTGAGGTTTTGCAAGGCTTTTGAGGAAGACTGCTGAGCCTTCAGAAACTTTAGTGAGGCCTAAATTAGATTTTCATGCTGCAGAGAACACAGGGAAACACATTTATCTTTTTGGGACCTGCAAGGGAGAAGCCATTTAGGAAAGTCACGTACAGCAGCACTCGGAGCAGACACCTGATGGATCTGCAGGGGGAGGGCTGGGACAAGGGGGAGGGTTTTAAACTGAAAGGAGATTTAGATCAGATATTAGGGAGAAATTGTTCCCTGGGAGGGTGGGCAGGCCCTGGCACAGGGTGCCCAGAGCAGCTGCGGCTGCCCCTGGATCCCTGGCAGTGTCCAAGGCCAGGCTGGACACTGGGGCTGGGAGCAGCCTGGGACAGTGGGAGGTGTCCCTGCCCCATCACTGGATGAGCTTTAAGGTCCTTCCAACCCAAAGCAATCATCCAAAACAAAAGGTGCTGTGCTGCAGGGGAAACACCTGCACATCCCAGGGAATTTCTGGATTTCAGGCGTTCCAGCTCCCCTCTCCCTGATTCCTGCCCACAGAGTAGGGGCTGCAGGGCTCACTGCTGGAGCAGGAGGAGGTGCCCAGCAGCCTCCCCAGCCCCCCTGCTCCCCGCACAGCTGCACTCACAAAGGCTCAGTATATTTAGATGCTGCTGCAGTTCCACCCGCTTCAAATCAAAGAAAAGCTCTGCAAAACTGTTTTTTTCTTTTCCTGCTGCTACTTCCTTCCCGTGGCTTTTCTCCTCCACCACAACAGCAGCACTTGGGGAAGCTGTGAGGCTGATAAATAAAACCCCTGCTCAGACAAGACAAGTCCTTTCCAAGGCTGGGGCTATTTTAACCACAAGGGCTCTTGGCAGAAGGGGCCTCGTTTCTCCTCCTTGTGGTACAGGGTGACTTTCCCAATTCCCTCCAGTTCAAAATCAAATCCCAAAGCGTGTTGGAACAATGGGCTGACACCTGCCCTGCGAGCAGCCAGCCCTGGCAGGGGTGGGGCTGGAAGGATCAGGCAGAGCCCAGGGCCTCACCTGCTCCAAGGCAGCGGCACCTCCTCGTCCGCCGCGGACCCTGGCAGTGCTCAGCCCCCGATTAATGGGCAGGTAACCCCCCACCTTATCCCAAACCCTCTCTGCTCTCAGAACTTGTGCTCTAACAAGCTTCTGTTTTCCAGCAAACAGCCCCAAGACCTCATTTTTCTGTCTGAACAGCCTGAGCAGAATAATCACAGAATCCTAGAATGGCTTGGGTTGGAAGGACCTTAAAGCTCATCCCTTTCCACCCTGTCTTGGACAGGGACACCTCCCACTGGACCAGGTTGCTCTGACCTAATAACAATAAAATTGTTAAATAATATTATTATTGGACTTCTCAAGGAAAATTCCAGTAACTACCAACCCAAATTGCATCCAGGATGGAAACTTCCTGATGACTAAAGCCAAGCATCCCATAGGTTGTGAGCCTACAGACAGCAGTGTTTCCCTGAAGTGTTTCACAGGTTTATGGCTTGGTACAGACTCCTTGGGTCTGTGTGTAGATGAATTGATTTAAATACTCTGAGTAAGTGCAGCGTGAATGTTGCCATCTTAGATTCATAATTAGCTTAGATTCATAATTAAAGCTACTGTTGTGCTTATAGCAAATCCTATTGAGTCACTTTATAAATGTTAAATTAGTCAACTGATTAAGCACTGCTATTGTTGTGTTGATTAGGCATCGCTAAATCCTTCAGACCCAAAGCACTGATCCAGTCTGAGGCTGAGCTTGGCACTGGGGCTGCTCTGAACCCCAGGACTCAACGGGAGGGTCTCCTTCCCCCTCTGCATCCCCACCCTTCTGTGTGCCAGCACCCCCTTAAATCACTGCAGGCTGATTTTAACCTGATTTTCCCTCACGTGCTCTGTCTGCGTAGCAATAAAATAAACTGTGCCATCAAACTCTGTGACTTTATAAATTCACATTAAACCCGGGTTCGCTGATGCCTTTCTCAGCGATTCTTCAGGCAACCCAAAGTGGTGCCTCCACCTCCCTGAGGCAGCACCTCCGACCCCCCAGGAACAAGGAACGGGGCTGGAGGGGCTCTGCCAGCCCGGAGCATCCATCCCTGGGGGCTTCACGCTCCTGATGCTCAGCCTGGCACCGTGGCAAGGAGCTCACAGCGAGAAAACAGCCTCCTCCTCCTCCTCCTCCTCCTCCCCAGAGCACCGGGGTTCCATCAGCAGGCACAGCTCTCTGTCTGTCAGGCCCCGCGTGGCCGGGCTCCAGCGGGGCGTTCCTCGCCCAGCAAAGCCCTCAGGAGCTCTCCCTGCAGCTCACACGGGCTGAGCAGTGCCCACAGCTGCCCCTCCCGAGCACGGTGCCTGAGGTGGCCACCCAGGAACAGAGCTCAGCCAGGGGTAAGGGAATAAAGGTGGGTATTTATTGGAAAGGCCTTCAGAGGCACACCCTGGGCAGGCCAAAGGCTGCACCTGAGACTGACCCCGAGTCACGAGTCCTTCACACTGTTACAGGTCTGGTCCATTTGCAGATCAGCATAAATTCACCAATTAAACTTTAGCTAATGATGGAACTGCCCCTCAGCTCGCCCCCCTTCTCAAGGTGCTGGGTTACACATTTTGGGCCTGGGACGGGCTGGGTGTCCTTGCAGAGCAAACCTAGAGAGGTTTGTCATGTCTGTGTGAGCATGAGAGAGCAGCAGCTGACAGGCTGCGAGGCAGCTCAGAGTCACACACCAGGCAGTACAGGATTTGAAAAATATAAAAGTAAAACCTAAGGCATCAAGGAAACACGGAGGGGATAAAATATTGCTAAGGCATTTCACGTTTCTGGAGGCAGCGTGCAGCAGGGAAAAGGAGGCACACAGGATGGAAGGAGAGGGAGCCCTGCCCCAGCCTGGCTGGCGCTCAGGGCTCCTGGGGACACTCACACGGGATCCCTGCAGGCTGCCCCGCACAGGGACCGGGCATGTTAGGGGATTTCACACCCCAAACCCTCACACAGCTCCCCTGGAGCGCTGTGCTGGGGGAAGAGGCCACAGGTACTCACCCAACCCGAGGCACGACACTCTCAGCCCAGACTTCCCGAGGTTTCTGGAAGGGAAAGAAAATAATTAGAAGATAGAGTTCAGCCCTCGAGGGACACACAGCCCCGTGGGAAATCAGCAGCTGGAGAAGACAAGCCACTGCTTTTGTCCAAATCCTGTGTTTTCCTCCAAAAGGGGCAGATCCCCCACAGTGGATCTGGGTGCCCAGGCTGGGGAGGGGGGATGTGCTGCCATCCTCCTCCCTGAGGGTGCAGCGGCTGGAAAAAAACCCAGATACACTCAGCTGTACTCCGCATCCAGCATCATCTGGGGTCCCACAAAGAAGGCACAAACATTCCCTGCACTTTCACAGAATCCCAGCGTGGTTTGGGTGGGAAGGACCTTGCAGCTCATCCCGTTCCAGCCCTGCCACGGGGCAGGTTCAAGGTGTAAATCAGTGACCAGCCCTCTGCCTTCTGCTGCAGAGCACCTCAAACAGTCCCTGTGCTTTTTGCAGCTCCTGGTGAGCGAGTTGAAGCCAAATAAAATAAAACTGAAGAAAAAGCCCTGCTGGCCCCCGGGCAGGGTCAGGGGAGGGCTCGGACAAAACACCCCAGGCTGTGTCCTCTGCTTTCAGCTCGTCCCATTTTTCCACCCTGGATTTCCTGGCCATTTCAGGTTTTCATTCCTCTGGCACAACTTCCCACTGGAGCATCCCTGGCGAGGGGCAGGAGGACCAGCCCAACACCAGCCAGACCAGGGGGCAGGACTGCCCACCCTTCCACCCCTCCAGGACCCCTTAACGCACTGCTACACCCAAAATTTAATGCCACTAATGGGAATTTAAGACGTTGGGAGGCACAGGAACTTGACCTGCAGGTCTGTTTGAAAAGCTGCAGCTGCATCTCCAGCCCTGTGAGCCCCCAGGCTCACAGCACAGCTGGGGCAGGCACTGACCTCATTTTGGTTTTTTCTGTTCTATTTTTTCGTCTTTATTCCTTTTCTACTTTTCCTCCCTTTTTCTTTTCTCCCAGCCTTTTGAGTGCAAGCACAGCTGGACGCTGCCCACCAAACCCATCCGTGCCCAGAACAGCACGAACGATGCCCATCCTCCCCAGCACGGCTGCACCCTCGGGAGGTTCAAAGGCAAAGCCCCAGAGCTGCAGCACTGCAGGCAGGAATTCCACAGCTCCAGATCCACGGGACTGGGATCTCTGCACTCCTCCTGGACACAGCCCACCCACCCCGAAACGCTCCTTGGAGTCAGGTGCTGCTCTTCATTCCCACACAGCTTCCAATTATTTTATAGGAGAGGGGGGTTTAAATCCTGTTTCTCACTGACCTGTTCCTTGCTTTTCAAAGTCTGGCGCTGTGGGCACAGCTCAGCCATGAACGCCTCTCTCCACAGAAATACAAATATATATCTACACATGCACCCCTTATAGATATATTTGCACATATATATTCTTTACATACACCCCTCAGCTGTATGCACATCCTTTACATGTAGATACACACATATACCCTTTAAAGCTGTATATTCACGGACACACCCTTTGTACACATCCCTTTTTATACACACACACATATTCCCAGTATCCTCATGTAAATACAGATCCTCCCCATGCACCTTTTTATACAAATACCTATATAAATGTACATGTATGGACACACAGAGTGAGTGCGTCCCTGTGGTGCTTCCCTGCATTTGTAGGATTCACCAGCCCAGACCCCAGTGATTGTCCTGTCCTTCCCCACAGCTCCCCTGTGCCACAACACCACACCAGGGCTGGTCCCTCCACACTCCAGGGAGTGTTTGGGGTAAAACACACCAGGATTTGCTCCAGGGAGCAATACCCAGCTCTGTGAAGAGTCTGCCCAGCCAACAAACCCGGCAGAAACGTTGTGTTTGGATTTCCAGAGCTCTGCCATTTGCTCAGCGCACACCTGACCTGGATATTGGGAACACTGACGCTGGAAATGCCAAATCCCTGCAGGGAGAGATCCCTCCTGGGCGGGGAGCTGGGAGGCTGCTGGGCAGGAGGACTCCTGAGCCCACGGCCCAGCCTGGAGAGCACCCCCAGGCGTGCTCCCATCCCTGGGAATCGCCCTCGGCCGCACGCTCGGGGAAGGGGAGGGCAGAGGGGCCGCACCAGCGTGGGGAGGCACCACACCAGCTGTGAACTGGTCACTCTGGGGTGCCTGGTCACACGGCTGGACCTCGGGCTGGGTAGGAGCTCACTGAGCCCAGCGCTGCTTCCTCCAGCAGAGCAGGAATTCATCTGGAATTTGTCATTCAAGACCTGCTTCTCCTCTGCCTCCCAGAACAGAAGAAACAAACCAACAAAAACCCCACGAAAATACAAAAACCCACCGAGCAAACACTTGTGTATATCTACATTTACACTGATTCTGCAGCACCCAGGTGGATGCACACGGAGCTGTGTCAGACACACAGACAGACACACAGACACGTGCCTGGAGCTGCACAATTGCCAAGTAAAATCAATGGGCTGTCTCCAAGTAACGGGGCAGTAAAAGCTCTCTGAGCTTCCGTTGCGCTAATTCTGGGCTCTGAGACAATGAACCAGCTCCGTCCCTGCAGCTGAGCTGGCAGCAGCCCCACAGATCCCTGAGGATGGCTGTGCTGGGGGTGGGGGTTGGAAGGCGTTGGGAATGGTGATGGGAGCAAATCCCAGTTCGCTGGGAGCCCCCGCTCCGGCCGCGCACAGCTGAGCATCCTCCTGGAAAAACTGCTGGAGTGCCCGTGCCAGGGAGCTCAGGGTGCTCACCTGGAGGAGAGAAGGTTCTGGGCTAAGGGGGCTCCAGGAGAGCCAGAGAGGGACTTGGGACACAGGGAATGGCTTCCCACTGCCAGAGGGCAGGGATGGATGGGATGTTGGGAAGGAATTGTTCTCTGGGAGGGTGGGCAGGCCCTGGCACAGGGTGCCCAGAGCAGCTGTGGCTGCCCCTGGATCCCAAGGCCAGGCTGGACAGCGCTGGGAGCAGCCTGGGACAGTGGAAGGTGTCCCTGCCCACGGCAGGGGTGGGATGGGATGGTGCTGAGTTCCCTTCCAACCCAAACCGTTCCGTGACTGATTCTTTGGACAGCAATTCCCAGCCTGTGTGCGGGGCTGCTGCCCTGGTCACCGCTCTCTGCTCAGCACTTGCCAGCACCAGGGTGGAGAAGGGTCCCCCTCCCCAGCCAGCCCTGAGCACCCCCCAGGGGTGTCCCTGGCACCCAGAACCAGGCCAGCAGAGCCCTTTGCTGCTGTTCAAGTCCCAGGGGTGTCATTCCATCCCTGAGCCCCGGCTCTGCCTCCCAAACCCCCCGGCACGGCCACTGCTCCCAGGGGGTTGTCCTGGTGCTGTCTAATCACTCTTCCAGAAGGAAAATTCCAGTTGGAAGTCAGCACAGCCAAGGGGTGGAGCGGCCATCAGAGAGCACCAAGCAGGAGCCTGCGGTCTCTGAGGATCACTTTGCCCAGCAAAAGCAGCTGATTAAAAGTCAGCTCTGATCCCCCCTTCCCTGGTTTTTCATTAGCACAGCGATCGTGCTTCTCCTGCTGAGAGTGCCCTGTGCTGTGCAGATGTGGAGCAATGGCTCTGCTCCCACAGATCACTGCCCCACCCCACGGCACACAGAGAACACCCAGAGTTTTATCAGTTTTATCTGCTGCTGTGCCCCGCAGCCACCCGGGTCCCCTTCACTCAGCTCCTACCTCCCAGCCTGGAACTGCCTCCTTTTCCTTGCCTTCTTCCCCAAAGCTGCACCACGAGCAAGGCCTGAAGGTGTTCAACACCGCAGCTCTGAGTTCTTTTAAAGCCAGAGTCCGAAGGCAAACAGCATCGCACCGGTGTGGTGCCCAAAGCTGGGCTACAGCTGAGCCAAGCCTGGCCACTGGAGAGGCCTCACAGGGGCACGGGGTGGGGAAAGGGGCAGGAAGGAGAGGTTTTGGGGCAGAGCATGGGGCAGCCCCTCTCAGTGCCCACAGGGGAGCTGTACAAACCTCACTGAGGTCACCCAGACCTCCAAGGCAGGACAGTTCCAGCCCCCGCAGCACGTGGAGCCACAGGGCACTGGTTTGTTTTGTGGAGAGAAGGGGCGCCCCAGCCTTTCTGCTGTTTGTAGCTCTAAGATGCACTTTCAGCTTAGCTTCAAATCTTTGCAGCTCTTTCTCCAGGGAGCAGCCTTGGCACAAGAACATCCGTGCTGTGCCGTCCCGGTGCCTGGCACTGGGCAGGGGACAGCGACAGCCGAGGGGACTTCAGCCCCGCCGAGCCCGGCTCTGCAGGTGGGTTTAACTCGGCTCTGCCTCGCTGGCAGGATATCCGAGGGTGACATTTTCCGTGCACAGCAGGAGCCGGGGCCGGCACCACGTCCCCGCAGCACCAGCGGCTGTGCCAGATTGGCGAGCGAGGCTCTGAATCACGGCAAACACAGCCTGGGGCCCTGGCACGCTGTTAAAAATACCCCGAGCCACCACAACAGCGTCGGGCAGGGCTGACGCTTCCCTTGACTAGGCTTTTCCAAGCGCGGCACATCGCTCCCGAGGGATCCCGGCGGGCCGGGACAGCGGCTCTCCGGGGTGCCGGGGCAGCATCCCCGGGAGCGCTGCCCAAGCCAGCCAGACCCGCGTCCCGCGGCAGGGAAAAGGCCGGGAAGGAGGTGTCAGCACAGCCCGCGGACACAGGCGATGGATGGCACCTTCCTGCCGGACAGGAGCCCCACGGGCCGGTCACCCCGCGCCGGACAGCGGGTCCGCTCCGACCGCCACAGCCGCGCTCCTCCTGTCACGTCCGTGCCCGCTCCTTCCTCATCCTCCTCCGTCACCCGCAGGCTCCGAGCCTCCGTGCCCGGAGACTGCAGGGGTTTTCCCTGGGTGGGCAGTGTCCCAGCCCCGCAGCCGCAGGGGCCATTCCAGCGGCACAGAGACCTGGAAAGCTTTGCTCAGCCGCTGCCCGCCCTTCCCAGCCCGCAGCCGAGGGGAAAGCCCCGGCCTGGGCAGCAGGTGTCACATCCCTGCGGCTCAAACGCTCTCGCTCTCCCTGCCCCCCGGCTCATTCCCATTTTCCTCATTGCCAGCAGACACGCGGCTCCTCGCGGGCAGCTCAGCCCGGACAGGGACCACTCCTGGCCCCCACAGCCCACCCAGGCTGCTCGCAGGGAAACCACAGCCCAAACCCACCGCAGCGCCCAGGCCTCTGCCCGCGGAGCAAACGCTGCTCGGAAGAGACACTTCGGCTCTGCTGCAGGGCTGAGTAAGCCTGGGGTGATGATTTTGTTAAATGTAATGGGCTCAGGGACTGACACCAGTCCGTGCAGGACGGGGAGGCACCAGATCCAGCCCCGAGGACACACTCAGGGCTGCAAAAGCCTCCAGCTCCTCAAATCCGGGGGAAAACCCATCGTTTTGCTGGTTAGTCACTTAACTGCAAGCAGATGATGGGCAAAACAAGGAAAACACTGCAGAGGTGCACCCAGGTGGGAGTGCTGGGTAAGGAGAGCCCGTTCTGTGTCCAAAGAAAGCACCGGGGTCCAACGTGCACACAAAAGGTCGAGGTGACAATTTCTGGCTTCAAGAGCTCTGTGGTTCAGCATCAGAAAGCCAAAAAGTGACACAAAGGGAGAGGGAGGACTAACACATCCTGCAGCAGTACAGAGGTATCTGGGATAAAAGCTGACAGCAAAAAGACAGGGGAAAACATCACAGGTTTTCAAGGCTCTTTTAACTAAAGTTAACATTACACGCAATCTAATCTTCCCACGGGTCACATTACAAGGAAAGATCCCCCGGGATTGGGTTTCACCCTCCCTTGCTCCTGGGAAGCGGATGGTGCACAGAATCCTGCCTTAAACCAGCAGTGCCCAGCCTAGTCCCAGCCTAAGCCTCCCTCAACACAGGGCAGCAGCGGGGCTCGTGGAAGACGTGGAAAATTCCCAGCCCTCGTTTTGCCTCTTCCCTCACCCCATGCCTCCTGCATGGGTTTTATGGGGATTGGGAGTTGCATTGTTCCCTGGGAAGGGTGACTGCTGACTGTGCAGGCAGAGCAGAAGGAGAGCTAAAGGAATGTATAATTTATATATGTACATATAGATGTGGGATGAGCCCGGAGCAGAGAGATCCCCGGGGAGCAGGCACAGGGATCCTGGGGAGCCAGGAGAAAGGAGAGCAGGACTGGAAAGCAGGGCTCCATGGGGAGGACAAGGCTCAGCTCTGGCAGACAGAAAGAGGATTTAGGAGAAAAAACCCAGTGCGGTGACATTTCTGTGACCACCTGCTGCTGAGGCCACACGGACAGCAGGACACTGGCACTGCTGGGCCCAGGGTTGGACCCAAGAAGCTCTTCAAATACAGAAAAGGGGGAAAAGTAGGGGTAAAACATCCCTGCAAAGCAACCCGTGCCACATGGCAGGAATGGGGCTGTCTTCTTTGGCACGGGGCAGAAAGCAATTGTAATTATCTGCTTGTAATTAATGCTGGAGTAGGGGAACAGGTGAGAGCCCGTCAGTGGCAGCGAGTTCTCTGTAACACTGGGCTGAGACACCCAGGAACAGCCCCAGCAACCAGCCCAGGCTGAGCATCCTACAGGGACCCTGAGCAGGGGCTGTCCCAATCCCTCCAGAGCCACCTCCATCCTCCCAAACACAGCCCCAGCCCAGGGCAAATCCCTCTGCCTCCATCAGGCCGTGGGGAAGGGCAACTCCCCCCCCGCAGGAAAACCTTCCCCATTAACCCTCCCCAGTCACCATGTGCCAGCCCAGCACCTCCGGAGCACACGGAGCTGGGAGAGCGGCACAAACCCCACACAGGGACACCACCAACACCCACTCCCTTCCCTGGCAGAGATTTATGGCCTGAGACACCTGTGCTGCTTAATCACCTCGTTAACCTACAACTGGCTCCTCTGTCCTTCAGGGACAGAGCAATTACAGCACAATCCATCCATCTCGCTTATCCAGGTGGGATTTGCTTCCCTGCTGCCCTTCCCTGGAGCAGGGAGTTTGGCTTTGGCCACTTCAATTAACACCCCCCCAAACCTTCCCTTCCCTCCCAGTATTCCCAGCTGGAAGGGATCAGGATAACGCTCCTGTCTGCCTGCCTATCCATCTATCTGCCTGTTTATCTATGTATCTATCCAGCCATCCAGCTTTCTATTGATTTATCTGTCCCTCCATCTATTGATGGATCCATTATTGATCCATCCATCCATCTATCCACCCTTCTATCTGCCTATCTATCAATCTACCCATCCATCCCCCATCCACTCATTTATCTACCCATCCATCTCTCTGTCTATCAGAAATGAGACAGAGAAGGAGAGAGAGGGGTTTTTTTTTCCCCCCATGGAAAAACAGAAGTTTTAAATAAAATCCCTGCAATAACACACACAATGACTAAAACATTTTCGAGTCCACACCCACAGAAGAATCACCAGGCTTGGGAGAGCTCCACAGAATTCAGATAAAGCTGCTTTCGGCTTGTTCCAAGCCTGTTTTTGTTGCCCTGTGTCCGTGGTTGTGCCCACAGCAGCTGAACCCTACCAAAATACAAACCCGAGGGGACGGTCCCAGCGCAGCAGCCCGGGGGAAGGTGACCCCCAGGGGACCCCCCCCACACCCCCTCGGAGGTGGGGGACACAGCCAGACTGGGGAAATCATGGCACAGTTTTCCTGATATAAATTGCAGAGAGTTTGTCTTATTGCTACAAAAATATGAAAAAAAAAAAGTAAAAAAGTCACTGTTCCTGACGCTGGTGGTGGGAAAACAACGTTGCTTAGAAACATCCCCATCAGGGCTCCAGAACCACTCCTTTCTGTGCAGAAAATGAATAAAATATGTAATTTATTCCCTGAAAAAAAAGAGGCTGTTTCAAGAGACACCAAAATCCTGATGAAAGCAGAGACCCTTCCCATTTCCCTCTCCCGCTGCAGCTCATCCGATGTCCCTCCCCTGTCACCTGTGGAGTGGGCACAGTGACACCTGGCTTGGCCTTCACCCCAACCCCATCCCTGCCTCCTGCAGGGGAAAAGAACAGAATCCCTGAATCCCAGAATGGTTTGGGTCAGAGGGACATTAAAGCCCATCCAGTCTCACCCCCTGCCGTGGGCAGGGACACCTTCCACTATCCCAGGTTGCTCCAAGCTCCATCCAACCTGGCCTTGGGCACTGCCAGCTTCTCTGGACAGCCTGCCAGGGCTTCGCCACCTTCTGAGTAAAGAATTTCTTCCTGATATCCGATCTAAATCTCTCCTCTTTCCGTTTAAAACTGTTCCCCCGTGTCCCATCACTATCTGCCTGTGTTAAAAAGTTGCTCTCCCTGTTTTTTATGAGCTCCCTGCACATCCTGGAGGATGCTCAGCTCTCAGCTCGTCCTGACACCTCGAGCACATCCATTTGTCACGATTCATCGGGCTCGGGCTCGCCGGGAGCCGAGGGTGAGCCCCACGGAGGTGCTAATTCTCGCCTTTAATTAACTTGGGTGGTTTCCTGCTCGCAGGGCTGCGTTTCGCCCAGCTCCGCAAGCCCTGCGGCTCCCGGGCAACCAGGAGCTGTCCCCGGGCCAGGCTCCGGTGGCAGGAGGTTGTCTCTGAGTGCCGTGGGTGGCAGGAGAGGCAAATAATGCTTTCTGTCTCATTTTGGGAACAAACCCCTTCCCAACGCGCCCAGCAGCGCGCACGGAATTGCCGCCCGTACCCGCGGCGATGGCAGCGAGCGGAGCCGCGGCTTTGGGCTGGCTCGGGGATTTCAAAGCCCTCTGCGCTGCACAGATGGGGGTGAGGGGGCTCTGGGTGCCCTGGGACACCCACAGCACCCTGGGCAGGGACAAATCACAGTGTGCCCACTGCTTCCGGGGGTGCCACAGAACGTGGTCACTGCTGGGGAGAAATGGTGAGGACGGGGTTAAAACCTTCACTCATGGAAACAGAAAGGGTGGGTTTGACCAAACCCTGCTGAGCGGCTTCCCTTGCCCTCGCACAGCCCACCTGCCTGCTTGTCCCCCAGAAACACTCCCTGTTTCTAAACGGAATCTATTTCACCCTAACACCACCCAAACTGCTCCGCACCATCCACGGGAGACGGCCTGGCCGAGATGGGCCCGGCTGTGCCCACAGCGTCCCCTCGTCCCCAGAGTGTCCCCTCATCCCCCACAGCGTCCCCTCGTCCCCACAGCATCCCCTCATCCCCCACAGCATCCCCTCGTCCCCACAATGTCCCCTCATCCCCACAGCAGCCTGTGGCCCTGGGACCTTTGAGTGCTCAGACCAAGGCACCACATCCCAGCAAAGGCTCCGTGTGCGGACAGAAGTCAGGACAGCTTCAGGCCCTAGAGCTGCAGCAAAGACAGAGACCCAGAATCACAGAGTGTCCCGAGCTGGAAGGGACTCCCAGGAGCCATCCAGCCCAGCTCCTGGCCCTGCACAGACACCCCAACAATCCCACCCTGTGCCTCCCTGGGAGCGGCGTCCAAGTGCTCCTGGCTCGATGAAGTTTGGGTATTTACCAAAGCATCAAATCTCAGGAATATTTTACCTCTATTCTCAACTGATGACGAGCACAGATAAACACGCCAAGCTGCAGCAGCTGGACCAGCGTAGGTGGCCCAACTTGTGCAAGCTGAAAACACAGATTCCTTCCCTTGCTTGAGCACGTGCATCCTTCACTTTGCTCTGGCATTCAATCTGACACCTGCGCTGGGTGACTGCGCTCGTGTTTGCTGCTTTGCGAACTGCTTTGTGATCTCCTACCTGTTACAGAAATAAAAGAGAATCTGGTTTGGGTCACGTGCTTTGGCAGCAGTGGAGGTGCTCCCAGAGCAACGCTGCTTCCCTGCTGTCTCAGGGTAGGAGGGGATGGATCATAGAACCCCAGAGTGGTTTGGATTAGAAGAGACCCTAAAGATTATCCCATCCCACCCCTGCCATAGGCAGGGACACCTTCCACCATCCCAGGCTGCTCCAAGCCCCATCCAACCTGGCCTTGGACACTGCCAGTCCATGACAGTCCCAGGTCCTGCAGCACAGAGCAGGGATGTTCAGGATTAGGTCAGTGATACAAAATAGGAAAGAAAACTGCTCCTTGTGGAATAAGTGCAGAGCCAAAACAGGGCGGTGCTGACAGGCTGGGGAAGGGCGCTGGGGAAGGCAGGGGGTGGCTCCTGGGCAGGGGGAGCCCAGCTGGGCCGCAGGAGGGGCAGCCAGCCCAGGCAGGGACGGCACAGGGGACAAGCAGGTGCCTGAAGGGCGTCCAGCCCCCGTTCCCTGGCTCCCTTCTCGCTTCCCAACTCCTCTCCCGTACTCGTAGGGCCACCGGCTGCGTAGGTGGTCGCCTCAGCTGAAATTCCCCAGCGTTTTTCTTGGCTTGCATCCCCACAGAAGTTGCAGATGACGCATTAAAATGTAGATAAGGCAGAGGAGATGGGCCTGGCCCGGTGCAGCCGTGCCGGGTGCCCGGCCCTGCCCGCGCCGGCTCCGGGCCCGCGGCCACCCCTGACCGTCCCAGGTGGGCACGGAGCCACGGCCCAGGCGGGCACAGCCCCTCGCCCACGGCTGCGGCAGCTGCCGGGTCAGCGTGCGGGGACAGCGGGGGCAGCGCTGGCAGCGGCGTTCCCGGGGAACAGCTCCTGCTGGAGGGCCCCATCCCGTCCCAGCGCAGCCCCCGCCGCCGGCCCCCGCCGCGCTGCGTCACCGGCCGACCCCGGCAGCACGAGAAGAGCTCTTTGTCATTCTGCAGCCGGGATTTTAAAGTGCAGGGTTTCAAACGTCTGAGGGAATTAGGTTATGCGCGCAAAAAACCTCGGCGGAGTCAAGTTATTGCCGGGAATAAGAGGAGCGGGGAGAGCTCCGTCCCAGCTGCGACCCGCAGCCCCCCACCATCCCACGGCGGTGCCCAGCCCCGTGGGGCTGCTGGGGGATGGACACAGAGCCGCAGCCCTGGGACACGCCCTGCCCCGTCCCACTGACCCCGCTCTTTGGAGCCCGTATCCGAGCCGTGCCCGTGTGCAGGGGGCACAGCCAGCAAACCCCACGGGGCTGTGAGGCAGAAATGCCATTCCCCCTCCTTTCGGTGCCACCTCGCACTAAAGAGGCCGAATGGAAACAGTGAGAGCCTGTCCAGGGGTTTGCCTTCCCCATCCCTTGGCCCACCTTGGAAAGTATCGGTCACTGAGCTGAAGTGGGTGAATGAGCTGGAACTGGAAAATGGGTACTTTCTCCACAGGCAAGAGAGGCTGATTCTGACACAGTCCTGCGGCTGGGGAAGGGGAAGGGATCTGAGCAGCCCTGGGATAACTCTGGGCTCTCAGCACAGCCCGAGGCAGTTCCATCCCATCATCATCCGGGAGCATCCTCAGCAGGGACGGCCCAGGAAGGGGAGAATTCGCTTTGGAGGGGGAATTTATCCTTGCAACAATATTTAGGTAAAAGCAATTTGCAGGAATTATTATAAAAATAAGCAGCCCGAGGTAGGGAAACCACTGGGAAAAAATAGTGAAGTTTATGTTTTAATTACCGTGCGGGACTTTTGCTTTTTGACAGAGAAAATACATTTTTTGAAAGATTTTAAGTATTGCTGAACAAGGGCCTGGAGCGACAGGGTAAGAGGGAATGGCTTCCCACTGCCAGAGGTCAGGGATAAATGGGATTTTGGGAAGGAATCACTGCACTGGACAGGGCTTGGAGCAGCCTGGGATAGTAGAAGGTGTCCCTGCCCATGGCAGGGGTGGAAGGGGATGAGCTTTAAGATCCCTTCCAACCCAGCCCATTGTGGGCTGATTTGATGGCTCGGGGAAGCAGCTGCAGCAGTTTCACAGCCAGCACAGCTGAAGCTGTTTTTCTGTGCCGGCTTTTATGGCAAATTCAATGCCAAAAGGAAAATATAGGTATGCCATAACGTTTTTATGACTTCATCCTCAAAATATCTCCACAGCAGCTTGTTTACATAAAGGGCACATTCTCCTGGTGATCTCAGGAGCTCTCACAGGAGATCCAGCAGCCCCAGCCCCGCTCTCCTGCCCCGTGCAGCCCCCATGCACAGGCACCATCCCCTCTGCTGCACCCAAGGCTCTCCATGTGTGCTGCATCCAGCTGGTTTTCAGCTGCTGGGGACCCTGCACAGACCCTCACACTAATCCTGCATTTTGTCACCAAAACCAAGGATAACCCTGCTCCAGCTCCCCTCTTGAGGAGCATTTCTTGTACACTGGGGTGCCTCGAGGAGCAAGTCTCGGTTTGGCGGGGCAGCGACTCGCCGGGAGCAGTGGGAGGGGTGGAGTGAGACGGGCTTTGGGGTCCCTTCCCACCCGAGCCATTCTGGGATTCTGTGAACTCCTAAAATGGGTTTGTCCAGGAGCAAACCCCTCCTAAGGCTCCTGTCAAATGCTGACTCCTGCAGAGGGACGGAAGGATGGCCTGGACACCCCGAAGAGCAGCAGTGGGACAAGGGACAGGCCACAGCACCCAGACAAGTCCCTCCACACCAGCGAGACCCATCCCAGCCCTCCCCTGACCTTACATCAGCATCCACCCACCAACAAACACCACCGGAGCCCAGCTTGCTGGGCGTTTTCCAAACACTAAACTCAGGGAAGCTGTGCTGGAGCAGCAGCTGTGGGGACAGCTCCACAGCATGTCCCTCCTCACCACGGTGCTGGGCACGCGCCGAGCCCCGGCACAGAGCAGAGTCCCTGACTCCCAGCAGGGACGTGTCACCCTGGCTGTGACCTCTGGGCTCACACCCAGGCACACCAGAGCATTTTCCTTTCCTCAAAGACAATTAATTTCTTAACAAACACGTTCTGCAGAAGGCGCCTTGTAGCGTTAGTCTGAAATAAAAATAAGCACGCTCAAAATTCCAGTTGGATTTCGCCAAAGCAGCCAGGCTAAAATAATACATTTTAAACGTCTTAAACTGTGCACTTCCCAAGTAATTAAATTACAGCGCTCCTGCACGACGGCTTCTCTTCCATCCATTTAAGCATTAGATTAAAGTTGTCAGGCAGCCTTTAGATGGAAAATACCAGGCTGCAGGGAAGGGTTTGGGAGGAGGGTGGAGCGGGGTGAGGTTGAGCAGCTGTGGGGCAGGGAGCTGCTGCAGCCACCAGCACCAGCCAGGGAGGTGCCCCACGCAGGGGACAGCCACCCACTGCCACTGCCCAGAGAGGGGACACCGGGCTGGGGGCACAGGAGTGGCAGTGCTGTGACAGCCACTCATGGGTGCTGGGGACAGCGATCCGCGGGTGCTGGGGACAGCCACCCATGGGTGACAGGGCAGCCATCCATGGATGATGGGAACAGTCACCTATGGGTGATGGGGACAGAAGCTGCAGGTGATGGGGACAGCCACCCATGGGTGATGGGGAGAGTCATCCATGGGTGACAGGGACACCCACCCAGGGGTGACAGGGACACCCAGCCGGGCTGCTCCGTGCCCTTGCCCCCGCCGTGCCCCTCGGCCAGGGCGCCTGTGGGCGGCTCCGCGGCTCAGCCCCCACAGCCCCGCTGCATTATTTAAAAGCTTCCTTAAAATACCATCGTTTTGCTTCCACTCAAGCAGAGCGCCGTGAGAGCCGTGCTCTCGGAGCACCGTTTGTCCTTGAATCCAGTGCTGCCCTCCCGAGCTCATCGCTCCCCCCCGGGGTTACAGTGGGGGGCATCGCCTGCGGAGCCGTGCCCGCTGCTCCCGCGGCTGTCCCCAGGGCGGCACAGGGGCTGGCCAGGACAAACCCCTTGGGCTGCAGGTGCACAGCGCTGGGCAGCGCTGCTCCGAGGGCAAAGCCACGCTGGGGAGCCGGGAGCAGCCGGGAGCAGCTGGGCAGGTTCTGCAAAGCAAAGCCAACTTTGCTTTATCCGACACCTGGAAGAGGGGATCCATCTGCGGTGCTACACCCGCCCAGGCACCTGCAAAGTGCTCATTTATCACGGAATCGTGGAGCTGCTGGGGCTGGAAGGAGCTGGAGGATGGCAGAGGAGGCCCAAGGCAGCGCTGTCTGTACCAAGGGGGCAGCCAGGGAGGAGGGGCCCCTGCCAGCTCCCGTGCGCTGCACTGGGTTTGGGGTGGAGCTGGAAAATAAATGTGTGCCCAAACCCAGCGCTGGTTTAACACTGCGGTGTGATGAGAGGGGAGGAATCCAGACCCCACCGGCCCCCGGCCTCACCTCGGAGCTGCAAACTCCTGGAAAGTCACTGGGAATGCGAAAGCAGCACAAATCAGCACATTTTGTTTACTCAACTGGTTCCTTTTCCTTCCCCTCTGAGTTATTGCTGCCTCCTTTGTAGCCGTTATAAGCTACAGTCCTGGGGGAAAAAGCATTGTGAATTCAGCGTAAATCCATTCTGTTCACTGGATTAATCTTAATTTGCAGCAAGAAAATGAAGATCAGACGATGAGCCATAAAAGTCAGCCTGATGTGGAGAGTACTGAAACAATGTGGAGCTTGATATCAAAATAATTGTACCATTTGCATGTGAGAGTTTAAAGCTGCTCATAATTGCAGCGAGACTTAAATAAACCACAATTTCCTAAATATGTGAGGTAGTTATTATGGTTAATGTTTGTAAAAAGAAACGCAGGGGGAAAAAAAGACACAGCTCCTGGAACGCTGCTAAGAAATACCTGCTTCCACTTACACCCCTGGGCAAGCACAAGGCTCAGCTCCCATTTCCAAAGGAATTCCGCGGCCCAAGGTGACCTGGGTGCGTTTCCCAACCCATCAGGCTGGGGGTGGTTTGGCCTCCTCCAAGCCCACGTCCGCGGCACGGAGTCCAGGACACCGCGTGCCTTGCAGGGCCATTGCAGCGTCAATAATCCCCCGATGCCACGGAGGGAATTTGCATGTTAATAAAAGCAGTTTTGCTGCCAGCCCCCGGGTGACCCGGGCATGTTCAAAGCGGTGGAAGGAGCCGCCGGGGGCGGTGGAGGCCGATGGTGCTCACACGTCTCAGACACGCCCGGGGGCTCTGCAGGGCTCCAGCCCCTGCCAGGCTGAGATTCCTCCTGCTCTGCCAGCGCTCGGCAGCTGCACCAGGAACCCCTCCAGGAGGGGGAACGGCTCAGGGATGTTCCGTGGAATCATAGCATCATCCCAGGTTTGGAAGGGACTTTAAAGCCCATCCAGTGCCACCCCTGCCGTGGGCAGGGACACCTCCCACTGTCCTTGGGCACTGCCGGGGATCCGGGGGCAGCCACAGCTTCTCTGGGCACCCTGTGCCAGGGCCTGCCCACCCTCCCAGGGAACAATTCCTTCCTGAAATCTACTCTAAACCTCTCCTCTTTCCCAGGGGATGAGGAAGAATCCAAACTTTACCTCTCAAGGTTTATCTGCCCAGATCACCTTTACGTAATTCCAATGTCAGCAGCTTTACTTCCACAGATCCCTCCCCGTACCTTCACCATCCCCAAATGCTCAGCTCCTCCCAGATTTGAAAACAATGCTGGGGAGGGAAACTGTTTTCTGCCCTCCCTTCTTCCCCCTTTATTCACTTGTTTTGCAGGTCTTATCTTACAAACGTTAGTAACACTTCTCTAATGACGGCAGATTCTCACCCGTTTGGGTGGGAAGGACGGGTTTCCCCTCGGGGGATGGTGCCCGGCCTCTCCTCACGCTGCCCAGGCTCCCCGGAATATGAACTCCACCGATTTGCCTTTGCAGATAATTTTTTTTGTTTAGGCTCGCGCCGGACTTAATGGCCAAAGCTGCCTCCATCAATTATGGATGAACACAAATAGATAGTTGTGCTCTGTAAATTGGGTCCCTCGTGCCCATGCGCGGGCAGGGCTCGGCAAAGGGCTATTTCTGAACTGCTGACGGCCCCGAATCGGCCCCGCAGCGGCGGAGCCCGGCACAGCCGGTTCCAGGCACAGCCAGTTCCAGGCACAGCCGAGCTCCCATCCCAGCCCGGCTCCAGGCACAGCCCAGCTCCAGGCACAGCCCAGCTCCCATCCCAGCCCGGCTCCAGGCACAGCCCAGCTCCAGGCACAGCCCAGCTCCCATCCCAGCCNCCCCCCTCCCAGCCCAGCTCCAGGCCCAGCCCAGCTCCAGGCACAGCCCAGCTCCCATCCCAGCCCAGCTCCCATCCCAGCCCAGCTCCCATCCCAGCCCAGCTCCAGGCACTCCTGGGCACAGAGCAGGCTCCCGGGGAGACGAGGTGCTCTGGGCAAGGCTTTGCACTGCTGCAGCTGTGATAGAAAGGGGCTGGTATCAAAGAATCTGGGGATTCTAGAATGGCTTGGGCTGGAAGGGAACTTAAAGATCCATTCCACCCCTGCCACGGGCAGGGACACCTTCCACTATCCCAGGCTGCTCCAGCCTGGCCTTGGGCACTGCCAGGGATCCAGGGGCAGCCACAGCTGCTCTGGGCACCCCGTGCCAGGGCCTGCCCACCCCCACTGTAAAAAACTTCTCCCTGATATGTAAGCTAAGTCTGAGCACAGCAAGGCTGGTGCCAGTCTCACTTCGAGAAGTTGTTCCCTGTGGGAGCAGCGCCACATCTCAAACAGCCCCCAGCACCAGGATCGGGGCTGGATCCACTTTACTGAAAAGAATTTTAGAGAAGATACGGCAAAATAGGAGAGAGAAGAAGCCAGGCTGTGACCTCTCCACGGTCCAAAGCAAGGGGAGACCCGGGCTGCCGTCCCTCCTCCCTGCTGTGCATCATCTCAGGGAAGCCACATCCTTTGTTTCCAGCAGCGGTGCGGCAGATTGCAATTTTCCAAGCCAAGCGCTGCAACTACATCATTTTCAAAGAAAAGCTTGAAGTGATCCCAGATATTCTCCCCGGGCGTCTGGGCAGGCTCCCCAGTGGGACTGAACTGGAGCATTAAAGAGGATAAAAGAGAGCAGCCCTCTGCCCGTCCGCGTTCCGCAGGAGGAGGCAGCGAGGCTGCGCCCGGCGGTGACAGCGGCGGCGATGTCTGGGAGGTCCTGGCCGGCTCCTGCCACAGCCCGGCAGGGAAGATGCCAAACACAAAGCTCATTCTGCAAAGGCAGAGCCGGGCTTCGCTCAGGTGAGCGCCGCGGGGACGCACCTGAGTCCTCGCATTTGCAGCTGTTTCCCGGCGAACGCATTTATTCCCGTAAACTTTTGCCTTTCATATTCCAATTCGGTCCCCGAGCTGGAGCGGGGCCAGAAACATGTCATTCGGTGAAAAGCCCCCGAGCTGGCTCCTCTCCCGCCCCCACCCCTGTCACAGGCGTAGTCGCTGTCTCTCCCTTTTACATAATCCCAGCGGATCGGGAGCGCCTGGCAGCCGGGGGAGGCAGCCCGGGGTCGGGAGCATCCCGGGAGCGGAGCGGGAGCTGCGGGGCAGCCCTGCCGCGGGGGCGGCGCAGCGCTCGGGGGCGCAGGGGGGGGCGGCCCTCGGTATTTTTAGCGTGAATCGAGGGCCAGCGTGGCTGTCGTGGCATTTGGAGCAGCTCACGCTGCAGAGCTCAGCATCAAGGACGTAATTCAAGCAGAAAATTAATTGGGAAGGACTTCAGCTTCGAATGCGAGGGAGGTGAGGACTTTACAGAATTACTGTTGCAGCCGTTGGGAAAAGCCTTTGGCTTTGGATTTCCCTCGGGCTGAGAAATCAGTCCCAAGGTGAACACGAGATTCCAGCTCCACTGGTCGGCAGGCGCTTCCCCACCCAAAGGTTATCGCGACTCAGCAGCGTCGCAGCTGAGCCCGAGGGTTACTCAGCTCTTCCTCCCAATTCCCCTGCGCTGCTTCTCTTGGGGGAGAAATCAGCTCTGCATACGGAGAGATTCGCGAGCAGGAGCAGAGATTAGTCATAAAGATAAAACCTCAGCCTTGTCGCCAACGAGCTGCTATTCCTGGTGCAATTCCCAGGTCTGGGGCAGACGGAGCGCCGAGGCTGTGAGAACTCCGGTGGGACAACCCACCCTCACTCTCCAAACCTTATCCAGGAATAAGGCAGAAAGGACTCGCAAAGGTCCAACTGCGGAGGCTGCAGGAGCAAGGAATCGCGGTTACCCGGGGTGTTGGTTCCCTGGGGGAGGGTGCCGGGAGCCCGGGGAAATCAGGGGATAACTGCAGGCAATTAGCACCCAGTGCCCGCACAGCCAGCGAGCAGGGCTTGGGAGCAGATCCTGTCCCTGAGAGACACCATCAAAGACTCGTCTCCCAGAGATGAGTTTATGGGGAAACTGAGGCACGATGGCTTGGATGGGGCTGCCAGAGGGGTCAGGGGCCACAGGAGCTGCTGGCTGCCACTGCTCCCCTGGGAAGGTGGTTAAAGGACAAGTTTCACTGATTTTGAGAGTGTCCTGTTTTTGGACAAGCCCCTCTGCCATTCCCCAAACACTGCCCTCCCCACAGCCGGGGCCGGACCGCAGCACCTGGGATCCCCCTGGACACTGCCCCTGCCATGCCACCCCCAGCCCCCGTTCGGCTGGGACCTGGCTCCAGGAGACATTTATTAACCAGCAGTTCTGCCCTGGCCACAGGCTCACGAGGGACTTCTGCTGCCAACACCAGGCTGGGAGGGTGCAACGTCCCTGCTGAAAGTTGGTCATGGCTGAAGGACAGGGACGAGCAGCCGGAAAGGCCGGGCTTCCACCCGGGCAAAGCCTCCCTGCCGTTTATCGACCATCCACGCAAACCACAGAAAATGACATCTGAGCACCCTGTCCACCCTGCTTCCAATCTGCACAGCTCCTGGAGAGTTAATATTGACATTTTCCGAGCTGCAGGATCGCCCTGCGCCGGCTGCACCACGCCTGGATCCTCGAGTGGCTGCTGAACCCAGAGTGGCTTTGCAGCCGTCCCAGGACCCCACACTCAGCATTAACACAAAACCGCATCCTGCAGCTCCCCTGGGTGGGTCTGGTGGCTCAGGAGCCCCGGCTGGTGTCCCACGGGCTGGGAACCAGCAGGATGAAGCTGCCCAGAGCCCCACGCCCCTCAGCCTGCCCATGGAGCCCTCCTGTGCCAGCTGCCTCTGCCAGCAGCAGCTCCACCTCGGGCACGGTGTGCAGAGATCCCAGGCTGTCCCCTTCTCCCAGTCCGAATGTCACCCATTAGTGGCTGAAAGGGACACCCTGAACGGGCAAAAGCCAGCACCAAAGGCACACAAATCCTTCTCACTTGCAGCCGAAGGCAGGACAGAGAAGCTGATCAGCTGCCCGCACCGAGCACTTCAGACTGAACTCACAGCCATTCCTTATTTCTCCTGCCTAGGTTAGGAGAAATAAAAACCTGTGAGAGGCAGGAGGCATTCCATAAGAATACCTGAGAATTTGTTTTCTACATTTGCCTAAAACTGGCTTTGATCTCATCTTCCCCAAGTGCACCAGGTGAGAAGTCCCTGAGCCACCCCCACGGGTGCATTGATACCCAAGGCAGACGCCTCTGCTCCACACTGCAAACCAACTTTCCTTGTCCAGCCCCAAGCATGCTTCGCTAATTGATTTTTCTGCTCATTAGCACCAATATTAGTTATATTGAACACTTAATAGGAACCATCTTACCACCACTGTCACAAATTCACGGCGTTGTATAGAGCCTGCCCGAGCAAGTGGGATCTTGGTAAAAAATCACAAACACATATGGCTGCAAAAACATAATCGCCCCAAAGCTTCCCAGTTATGCCCAAGTTTAAAAATCTATTAATAACCTGAGGAGAGAGCTCCTCTGCAAAACCAGGTGCATCCAGGCAGGCAAAGTAAAGAGCTACTACCCTGCAAGGGAACAAAGACCGAGACCGTGCCCATACCTATATTTCATGCCCGTTTGCTTTGCGGTGGATTCTTTTAATGAAATGTGGTGCTGCGGGGTAAATGTCCCCAAACTGCGAGCGATAATAGCCACTGTCCGAAATTTTGCCCGGGCTGCATTCACTACGTTCGGGGTGGTGGTGTTCTGCTTGCTGATGAGCCTGTCTTCACCATTTCTCTTCAAGTTGTGGTCTGTGCAGGCGATGGACACTTGCATCGCGCCCGCGGTGCCCCGGCCAGGTGGCGGGCGGACCCCCGGCCCCCCACGGGCTGCAGCTGCCCAGCACGGCCGGCAAACCTCCGGCCTGGGACTCCCCGAGCACCGGGGGCTCCGGCAGAGCCGCGCCGCGTCCCCGCGATGCCGGCGGCGGAGGAACGCGAACTTGCCACGGCAACCGCGCGAGCGGCTTCGGGCTCACTCCGGGCTCTCCGCGGCGACGCTGCTGCTCAGCCAGAAGCATCCATCCAGTCAGGTGCTCCCGGAGCGCCGCTCCTTCATGGTGATCGCTCCGCAGCCGCTCTGTCTCGCTGCAGGCTCCCGGCCGCCGGTTTTAAATCACTGCGGGCATCCTGCGAGCGCTGGCTCCGGCGCCGCTGGACCGCGAAGTGCTGAGCAGGCACGGCCGAGCCCCGTCCCTCGCCAGCGCGTCCCTAAGGAGCGGCAGCATCCATCCGTGTCCTTCGCCCAGGCGCAGCAGCGCTACCTCCCACCCATGGCAGCCCGCCGAGCGCTGGCAGCGGCTCCGCAGCGGCCCCGGGATCCCCCCGCCAGAGCCTGCGGGAAGGATGGGAAGGATGGGGAGGATGCGAACGACGGGCCTCCTTTGTGCTCGGAGGGAAGGCAGGCGATTCAGGCAGATCCGCCCGGAAAAATCGCTGCCGGCATCGCTGAGCGAGGTCTTCTCTAGCGGGCAGCAATTCGGTGTTAAAATGGGTTAATTACGGGGGAAAGGAAAAAAAAAAATAAGGGGGAGGGGGAGGAAAATCGCTGTGCTCCAGTGTGTGAGGGCGTTAACACGTTAATCCCGTGTTTCTGGCGCCCGGAGCCGCCGCCCGCAGCCCCCGGCTCGCAGCAGGGCCGGGGTTAATCCCGCTCCCCCAGCGCCGCCGGTGGAATGAGCCGCAGCGCAAAGGCTTTGGAGCAAAACCATCCCCATCCCTCAGGAGACCAAACCATCCTCATCCCCATCCCCATCGCCGGCTGGGGCCGAGGCTGCGGTCAGAGCCCGGCACTGCCCCGTGCCGCCCCTCCTGGGGCGCTGGCTCTGGGCACCCAGGGGACCCCCCGGCTGGGGAGCTGCTCACGGCAGCGGTGGGAGGGTCACCAGGGACGGGGCGGTTTGGAGGCCCCCAGGACCCTGTCTGTCACTGTCACCAGCAGAGTGGCCCTGGGGAGGGACGGGCAGTGGGTGTCCCTGGGTGCAGCCCCAGAGCAGAGGATGCCCGTGGGTGGCAGGGCAGGTGGGCGAGGGCAGGGTCACCCGTGGTCCCTTTCCCACCCAGCACAGGCCATGGGAAATGGTCCAGAGGGGCTCCCCAGACCCCACTCCTACAGCTGCCCCGGAATGCCCGAGGGGCTGGAGTGAGGGGGCACCTCTGGAGCTCCCCGTGCCCACCCCCCGCTCACCGCCAGGCCCAGGCCCCGTCCCCTTGGGCTGTGAGCAGCTCCCAGGCCGGACCCCACTCCAGTGACCTGCCCGAGGCACCCAGAGGCGGCGCAGGAGCAGCGGCAGAGGGGGCTGGGGGTGCCGGTGGGGTGATCACAACCTGCTTTGAGCTCAGGGTGACAGAGCTCTGACCCCTGCCCTGCAGCGGGGGCACACCACGGTGCCCCCCCTCCATCCTGCTGACGAGGGGGCGTGTGAGAGCGGCTGGGGGGCAGCTGGCAGCCAGCCAGGGCCACCCACCGCCCCGCCGCCGCTGGGGAAGAGCTTCTGCCCATCCCGCTGCAGTTCCTTTCCCGAAGGCTCATTGACAGGTACCCAGCACACTCCTCTGAGGATGGAGAGCATTAGGTCGAACAAAGACAGTTGCTGTGTGATATTTTCCCAAAGAGGATTAACAGTTAATCACGCAGCAGACCCAGGAACTCCCAGCTGTGAGTGGTCTCCTTGGACTCACCCTCAGGCAGGGATCTGGGGGGAGCAGGACCCCTTGGAGAGTTTCCAGACACCTCATCAGTGAGTCGGTATTGCAGAGCACCAGCAAACCCAGCGGAGTGTGGCATCGGGGGGCACAAGCCGTGGGGCCACTGACACCAGGGTGCCCCTCACATCCAGGACATCCTCGGGGTCTCCCTGGGCCTGGGGGATGCAGCTACAGTGGTGGTGGTAGCACCCGAGTGGTTTTGGAGCCCCGTTCTGTGTCACAGCCCAAAGCAGGACTGACAAACCTGGAAATATTCCCCTCTCTGATGGCCTCACACCCCCTTGCTGGGCACAGGCATTCCAAGGTGTTCTACCTCTGTTCTGTACATCTCTGGAGAGCTCCCACTGCAGCCAGATCTGCCAAATGCTGAGCCTTGGTGCTGGTGATGAGGCCAGGACACTGTCACCCACGGTCACAGTGTCACCCTGATCACCATCCCCGCTGCCAGGGCTGCCCATGCCCTGCGGTGCCAGGGGAGGGCCAGGGAAGGGGACAGAAAGGGACAGTCACGTTCTGCACTGGCACATCCCACAGAGCATCTTACCTCAAGCTGCTTAGCTTTGGAGGGGTTACAGCCTCTCCACAGAGTATGTATTTAAATATGGGATTTATTTCATTTCCCCGAGCAAGATAATCACTCCTGGAGTAAAACGCTGGAGTAACATAATTCTGTATGATGAAAATCCTGAGCTTATAGATGAGGAGCTACGTGACAGCCCTGGCAGAGGACTCAGCCACGAGCCTGTGACCAGGCTCCCTGTGACACCTCAGTGCCACAACCACTGTGACATTTCCCCCCGAGCAAGACAACAATCGCTCATTAAAGAACTTGCTCAAAATGCTTCATCAAGCAAGCGTGGGTTAACACAGCTGCTTGTGGCCACCTTGTGACCCCCCCTCCAGCCCTGGAGCCACTGCGGCCGCCCCGGGGGCCAAATGCCAGCCCCCAGCCCCAGGGCGAGCAGGGCTGTGGGGCAGGGCGAGTCCGGGAGCTGCCCTGGGGCTCAGCACCAACACATCCCTTGCCCGGAGCGCTGTCCCCAGCGCCTCGCAGGGGCAGGAGGATGCACACTCCGCGGGGAGCAGGATGGAAACCTTCAAAAAGCAAAAAATGCTTTATCCAGCCCCGGAGGGGTCCCCGCGGAGGCTGGAAGGGGCCGTGGGGCCGGGCACAGCACGGGGGTGAGGGAGGAGCCCTGCCCAGGGCTCCTGCAGGGACTCCGCTCCAGGCTCAGTCGGCAGCACGGCTCTGGCTGCAACCAGAGGCGGAAAGATGCTTCTGCAGCCCGAAATATGAACGTGAATCAAGGTCCTGCAGTCTGGGCCGGGTGAAACCTCGTGAGCTGCTGCAGCCCTGGCCCAGCACAGCCAGAGCTGAGCACGCTGCTTGCTCCTTCCTTTTTATTTTACATTTCACCTTGTAGTGGAGCTCCTTTGAAATACGATGCCAAGCCTGGCTGGAGATTCTGCTCCTCATGGCTGCAGCCACAGGCTATTCACCCCTTCCTGCCATGGCAGGGCGTTGGGACTGGCTGTTCTTTAAGGCCCCCTCCAGACACAGCAGTCTGTGATTGCAGCAGTCCAGCTCACAGCAGTGATGCCGGCCCAGCCTGTCTGAGTTCTTCACTGAAACTCTTTCATGTCGAGAGAAGACAACGACTGAATTTAGCAGCAAACCTGCAGCAGTGCCCATGACAGAGGTGCTGGCTGCCCCATCACTGGGAGTGTCTGAGGCCAGGTTGGACGGGGCTTGGAGCACCCTGGGACAGTGGAAGATGTCCCTGTCCACGGCAGGGGGAGGAACAAGGTGGACATTAAGGTGTCTTCCAACCCAAACCATTCTGGGACTCTGTGATTAATGTTAGAAGCGTTCCCTCTGCTCCCAGTGCCGGAGGGTCCTGCCCTCCCCAGGGCCAGAGCAGCCCCAGGGCCGGGGACATGCAGCAGGACGAACAGTCAGTGCTTCCAGGCTGGAGACACACCCAAAATGCGGCTTCAGCCTTCATGGAGAGAGTTTTAACCATGTTGGACGCTCAGAGAGATACTCAGTGAGACTTCACATGCGATGCCCTTGAATGGGCCAGACCTCAGGAGACTGTATGGCAGCACTGAAAACGCAGCTGGCAGTGCCGTGAGGGCAGGATCCTGCTCCAAAATCGGAGCCTTGGAGCTTTTCCACCCGAACAAATGCCCTTCTTTATTTAATCCAACAGCCCAGACCTGGCTACAGCCCCCACATTCTGTCCACAGCCCCAGAGCCACATTCCCCAAATCCAGAGCAGACGCTGCCGGCTGCAGCCTCTCTCCAGGACTGCCCTTCCCGAGGATGATCCCGATGTGCTGCCGCAAATCCCTGGTTCCCAGGCCCCCGCCCGTGGCTCTGCCGCAGCAGGACGCGCTCGGGGCAGTCCCGCTTTGCAGCCCAATAAAAGTTCCGCTGGGCCGTGAGAGCTGTGCCGACAAACACAGCCCGTGCCCGCGGCTCAGGCAGCTCCCTCGGTCCCCAGAGCTGCTTGGGAACAGGTTTCCTGCTGGGATAATTACCGGGGACGGCGGCGGTTCGTTACATCTCCCTGCGCCGGGCTGATACGGACACGGGGGAGATAAGGAGCGCTGCCCCCGGAGCGAGCTGGCCCGGGGAGGGGGGCAGCTCCCAGCAGGGCTTCCCTGGCGTTAATCCCAATTAAGGGCCGGGGAGAGCCGCTCCAGCTCGGCCGAGGAGGGCTCCTGCCGGCAGCAGCGGCACCGGACCCCGAGGAGGTTTGTAGCTCTTTGGGGTGTATCTAAACCCGCCAGGAATGGCTCTTTTTGATAACACTGCTGGAAGCTGGGCGAGGAAATGAGCCGCAGAACAAAAGCTCGGCGCTTATCGAGCCCACAGCCATCGCAATTCCGCTGGTTTCACATCAAAAACGCCATTTGCATTTGTAATTGCACTTGAGGAAAACTGATCAAAATTCCTATTAAATGGTTTTTAGTTAAAAGGCGCCGTTCTGGCAGGTTTCGAGCCGGGCTGGGGGCAGTGCCCAGCCCGGGGTTCTTCTGATGGCACACGAGATCTGTCGCCACCTCCGGGACCGGCGGCAGCTCCGAGGGCTCCATCCCCCCTGGGATGGACCAAACCCGGGAGTGAGAGCTCCGAGCCGCGCTGCTCTGCCGGCACGGCCTGGGGGTGAGGCTGGGCTGGGATAAACCCAGCACCAGAGCGGCTGTGGCTGCCCCTGGATCCCTGGCAGTGCCCAAGGCCAGGCTGGATGGGGCTTGGAGCAGCCTGGGACAGTGGGAGATGTCCTCGCCCGTGGTAAGGCTGGCACTGGATGGGCTCGAAGGTCCCTCCCAGCCCAAACCAGGCTGGGATTCTGTGCTGCTCTAAATTCCTGGACAAACTCCCACCCCACCCCCCGGGTGTCCAAGGCCAGCCGCACCCTGGGCTCCCCACGGGAGCCCCCGGCACCCCGGGTACCCCCAGCCCCGAGGGAGCCCCCCAGGAGCTCTGCCCTGGCAGCTCTGCAATATTAAATAAATCATCTCTTGATGCAACGGGAAAGAGTCAACGCTGGGCCCCAGCCCGGAGCTCTCCATGTCTGACACGGAGGGTGGAACTCATCACCCATTAATCAGCCGCTTGTCCCCGTGGAGAGAACACCCCCCACGGTGCCTGCTGCCCATTAGCTGCTGGATCCCTCCTCCAAAGCAGGTAATTTAATTTTTCCATGCTATCTATTCCATTTCTCAGCTGACTGCAAGCCGGTGCCTCACATGAAGGGCTCCAGAAGTCACCATTATATTAATGTATCGTGCTACACTGAGCACTTAATGGTCTTTAAGGTCCCTTCCAGCTCAAGCCATTCTGTGGCTCTGTGATTAAATATGATTAAAACACTCAGAGCTGCACGAAGCTCCACTGCACAGTACAAGAGGGTTTTCTGGTTTATTCCCCCTGGGAGCCCCTGACATGGTCTCCAGTCACTGAGCATCCACGCCTGGCCCAGAGCACAGGAGCATCCCCGGCAGCAGCAGCAGAGCCCTCAGGCATTCGGGGCTGTTGTGCCAGCTCGTGGCCAAGAAGTGATTTTCCCTTTTGCCACACTCGTGTTCTACACCGTGCTTACACGAAACGCAGCTTTGCCCCGTGTGCTCCGCATCACCTGACGGATAAATGTATTCCAAATAAAGCTCAGCCCAAGCTGTGTTCTTCCAGCTTGGCTGTGCTTGTTGAATGGTAGATTTCAGGCAATCATGTACATTGCTCTGTTATCCACACGCGTCAGATCTCACCCAAGCATTCCTTGTAAGAGCTTAGAGCTCTAAATTAGCTTGTGTGGAGAGATGCTGCCGAGGTGCGGGGTGTGGAGCTGGGTGACAAACACGCAGCTCCGGGTGCCCTGCCTGGGGGGGCAATTATGGAGCAGTAACTTCTGATCCTTTGAGACTGACTGGCAGAGGGTCACAACAGAGACGAGCTACAGCAGACTGTGCTGTCTGGGAAACCCTTTTCCAGTGAATGCCCCTCCAGAAAACTTCCCCCTCTCCTGGGAGCCCTCAGCTTTCACCTCCTCCTCCAGCCGATGCAGGGACTTGGCCCCTCTGTGAGTAACTCAGTGAAAGCCAAGTGTCTCCATCAGTCATTATCTTACGTAAGTCACCACTGCATAATAAGCACTATTAAAAATATCACCTTCCCAAATAGCATTTTGCAAAGAAGAATTTTAATTCTGCTCCTGAGAGTCTCTCTTTCAGCTGCAACAGCATTTCCAATTATTAAAGTGAGTGACACAGGCTACGAATCCCATCAGCTGCATCCAGCAGAACTGGCGCAAGACCTTGCTCCCCGCTCCCGAGGCAAAACTCTTCACCCTGAGCAGCATCCCAAAAGAACGAGGCATCTGCTGGAATTAATCCCTGAGGAGAATTAGCACATCGCCCCGCACAATGCCGTTCGCTGAAACCCAGCAGATTACCAGGGAACAATCTTCAGCCCCATTAATTTTAATGGATCCTTTTCCCTCTGCCAGGCTCCTCTTCAGGGGAGGGATTCAGCAAAACCTGCTGTGTCAGCACTTCCTCTGCCACTCGGTGACCGGCCCACGCTGCTGGGTAAAAACCAGCGCTGCAGGACTTCTGCAATCTGCTTTCCACCTGGGCAGGGGCAGGCCCAGCGCTCTGCTGCCAGGCAGCAGCCAGGGGCTGTGGTGACTCTTTAGCTCCCGAGTTTTCCTCTGCTCCTTTCAATTCCAGAACTCTCTGCAAAGGCTTTTCACTTTTGTTAGAACCATTTTTGGCCCGCAAGGCAAGAGCACGATGTACCTCAGAGCAGCACGATCCCATGGAGTGGTTTGGGTTGGGAGGGACCTTAAAGCCCATCCAGTCCCACCCCTGCCATGAGCAGGGACACCTTCCACTGTCCCAGGCTGCTCCAAGCCCCAGTGTCCAGCCTGGCCTTGGGCACTGCCAGGGATCCAGGGGCAGTGTCATTTCAGTAAATCAAGTGCAAGGCACTGTCAAGTCTCCTGGTGACCTCCAGCCACTGCCAAGCACTTCCAAGCCAAGGATTTCTGCATTTCCCAGGCCAGTGCTGGCCGGGCAAGTAGTTCCTGATCTCTGGGCACATCCCAAACATCGAACAACCACTTTCACCCTGGAACAGCGCCCATTTAATTAACAAAAAGATTTGCAAGAGGATCATTACTTACTGCCAAATGCATAACCACTCATTAGGCCCTCAGGGGAAATGAATAATTACTCCTGCAATCTACAGATTGTGTCTTTTTCTGCAGTGAAAAACGGTTTCATCTCCCCAGCTGGGGTGGGAAACCGAGGGCTGGGGGGAACCCTCAGCCCAGCAGCGGCTGGTCCATGGGGAGCAGCTCCCCCAGCAGCCTCAGCCTGCCCCTGTGGACTCTCCAAGGATCCCCTGCTCCACAAACACCTCTGGGAAAAGCAGCAACCGTGCCACTGGAGTGATGGAAACGCTGTGCTGGCTTCTGGAGCCTTTCTGGTGCAGGGATGGAGCCAGCAACTATGGAAATACACTGAAAACAAGGAAGAAAAGGCTTATCAGGCAGTCACAGGTCTGCACAGGAGGTTCATCCATGGAAAAGCTGCTTTTCATCCGGCCTCCCCCCTCCCCAGCTGCCCACAGCCCTCCCCACACCACGGGGAGGGGCAGAAACAGAGGGGTGCTCAACTCAGCGTGGGGAAAAACACAGAGCGACACAAACACATCCCAGCTGAGCGTTTTGGCTGGCTTAGAGTGTAGAAAACCAAGTCCTGGTTCAAAGATGGGTGTGCAAAGAGCAGCCCCATCCAGCTCCCCCTGAGCCATGCCCACCCGCCGTGCCAGGCACAGTCGGCATCGCCGCAGCACGGACCCTGGTGACACGGGGACCTGCTCTCCCCTGGCACTGAGGCTGGCCAGAGCCTCGCCAGGGCCTGCGTTTATCCTCATTTCCTAAAGGATGCAGCCTTGAAACAAACCTGCCAGCCACGAGAGGAGGTTTTGCTCCCAAACTCGCCCCCTGCTCAGCAGTTTGTGTCGGCGCCGCGTCCCTTTCTCAGCAGATCCCAAAGTCAGCCCGAAGACTCCTGGATGAAACCTCTTTTAAGCAGGACCACGTGGGCTGGGTTTCACCCCAGGCTGCAGCCTTCAGACCTGTCTATGGATACACCCAGAAATATCCCAACCTTCGGGGCCAGCCGTGTGCGCCGGGGCAGCGGCTGCGGGAGCAGGAGGAGGCTCAGCAGGAGCGCCTGCCCCGGATCGGGGCTGCAGCAGCATCTGCCAGCCCAGGCTCAGCAGCCAGACCCCCCCTGGGGCAGAAGGTGTGCAAAGAAAAGCAGCAAACCTGCAAAATCCTGTTGGGCAGCGGCCGGAGCAGCTGGGGGTCAGCTGGGATTTACTGCGGCAGTGGAGAAGGGGCAGGGCAAAGTCTGCTTTGTTTTCCCCACAAAACTGAGCACCTACAGCATGGGAACTTCCCACAGAAAGGTGGGAATGACCCTGGAAGCAGCAGCACACTGAGCCTGAGCCTGTGCGTGGCTTTGTGGGGAATTCAGGCAGTCGTCATGGAGTGGTTTGGGTCGGAAGGGACCTTAAAGCTCATCCACGGGCAAGGACAGGACCCTACAAAAACGACACAAAACCCAAGGAACTGAAGCCATCAGGAAGAAGAAGGACAGACACGGGGAGGTGTCCCGTCACCACTCACCAGGTGGCTGCTGTGCAGCTCAGACTAACAAAGACTGAAAACCACTCAGGACACATGACACTGGCCATTACAAAAGGGCACAGCTGGATGCGGCTCCAGGGATCAATCTACACAGGAAATAGGGAAAACATTCAGGCTGCAGGATATATCCCAATAAATACAATGCAGCAGCACTGAGGACGGAGCAGATGACAGGATTACAGCGCAGGATTACACGACCCCATCAAGAGCCCTCCTCTGTTTTGCCATCTAAAGATTAGATATTCCAAAGCTTCAATGCACAAAGTGAGGAAGCCTGGAAAAGCAGCTATGGCAAAGGGATCACTCCCAAATCCCCCTCCTCTGGGGCAGCTCTGGGGGGGGATAAGAGGGCTGAAGAGAGGGCTCTGCTTGCTCGGGGTTAAATCCCCCCCTGGTGTTTATCACCTTGGATGGCCTTGGCAGATACCTGATAACATCTTCAACCTGCTGGTGCCTCCAGCACCGAAACCCAACCCATGTCGGGGAGCTCCCCAGTTCCATTCCAACAGGCTGGGAAAGGGTTTCCTCTGTTCAAACCTGTCACACAGAATGTCCTTTGCTCCCCCCTGCCCCAGTTCCTGTGTTATGGGAGACGGTGAGTGAGTGGCTGCAGGCTGTTCCTGATTTAAACACATCTGTAATCCCTGTCCATCATCTTTTCCCTAAGCCAAAAGCCTGTTTAATCGCCCGGTGCAGGGACAGTCCCATCCCTCGGACCCCTCTGCTTCCCAGAGCCCAGGTTGCTGAATCCATTTGAAATGGGATGGCCAGCACTGGCCAAGGGTTTGGGTGTCAGCTCCTGACAGTTTCCACTGCAATCAGGAAAGGGAGGAGGGAAAAGGGAAGAGGGAAAATGGGGAAGGGGGAAGGAGGAAGGGAAAAGGAGTAAGAGGAAAGGGAACATCCTATTGCTGGCCAGTCTGTGTATGAAAGTTCCAGTATCACATTCCTAAATTCCCTGGTTTTAATTTGTTGTTGAAGCAACAAAAGCAGCAGAAAGAGGAGCGCGCTCTCTGGGGATGCAGGAACCGGGGGTTTCCCTGCAGGACACCCCAGCAGGGTCGTGCCAGCAGAAGTGGGTTTGCCAGGGATTTGTGTGCTGTGGGAAGAATTCACCCTCCTGAGGAACAGAACCTCAGCTAGCACAAAATAGATAAAGCAGGAGCCCAAACCCCAGGCCAGCTGCAGCGTGGGTTGATCCAGCACCCCTCGGGGCTCCGTGACCTCCATAAATACTTTCCACCCCAACATTTGCCAGCAGCGTGTTTTGCAAGAGCTGCCTGGGTGCTCTTGCAGACACATCTACTCGTATAAGATTTCCCCCCCAGGCCCTCTGAGTGCGGCTGCCCAAGCTCACAGACCCTGCTGGACTCAGGAAGGAGCAGAACATCAGGAGGTTTTACAGCCAGAGCCTCCCAGGGTGAGGACAGACCGCGAGCCCCAGCAAGGTGTGCGTGGCAAGGAGCCGTGCAGAGAGCACCTCGCTGGATGATGAGGCACCAAATCTGCTTTGTAAATGGTGTTTCATCCGAGAGAAATTCTGTTGTCATCAGAAACGAGCCCAGCTCACGCACTGCTGCACTTCGGGGTCTCCTGTAATAGCTGCACTGTGCTGCGCTGGCTGAAGCAATGAGAGGGAAAAGAACTGCTCAGCCTGTAAATGAACCAGCTTGTAAGTGTTCAGTAAGTGTTTCTCGTCCACAGTTCATTACTTCCCACACATAACTGAATAAATGTTAACAAAAAAGGAGGTTGTACTGTGCTGGCTTTCGACTGGACCCATGGAGAGCTGAAGAAACATCCGGGAGGCAGAACAAGAGAGAGAAAACGTCCGAGCTCACAGGCAGACTAGAAGAGCACCTGTACTTCTGGAAGGGGAAATACCCTATGGAAAGCAGCAGGTGGTGGCTGCTGGAGCATCCCTGCCCTCAGCAGAGCCCTCTGCACAGCCCCTCTTCCCCAGCATAAATCTCTGGATACGTGGGAAACGCAGTAAGTTACGGCTGCTTCTGTCAGCTGTGAAAAATGGACACACTTAAAACGGAGCAGAGGCGCAAATCCATCTGCTTCAACAGAAATTAAGCACTTGCTTTATTCCCCATGACTGATGGCCCTGCTGAGTGAGGGACACTCCACTTACTAAGCCAAGAAACAGAGGTGGCTGAAGGTGTGTGCAGGGAGCTCCTGCAGCCACAGCCCTGGGCAACCCCAGCTACCCCCACACCAGTCCCAGAATCTCTCATTAATTACATTTTTCTATGGCTTAGAAACTCCCTCTCTATCGGGTTTGGGGGTGGAGTATCCAACCCTACAGAAATTTTCTCCCCCAGCTCTTTGCAGGTTTCTCCCCTGGGCTGGGCACGTTTTGGTGCAGCAGAACAGAGAGATGGGTGTTGCTGTCAGCTTTTGGGGGATGCCTTTCGGACTCGGCACCAGCCTGGTCCCGGGCCAGGGCTCTTGCAGGACAGTCTGTGGAGGACGCCTCAGACAGGGGATCACAGCCCTCCATGGGAGCACTGTGTGCCCACACTCGTGCTCCTCAGTGAGGGCACAAGTTTTAAACCGTGTCTGCACGGACCAGCGCCGTGGGAAGCGCGGAATTGGAGAGAAACGAGATAAATTGGGGTTTCCCTGTGGGTTCTGACACCAACCTTTTCAAACACAACTGCAGCGTGGGATTAGGGTCATCACAAGGAGCAAAGGAGTTTCTCATTAAAGGGTGGCGAGTTTCCAGGCCAGAAGCCCCAGTTAGGGAGAGGATCTCGCTGGGGATCAGCAGTGCCAGCCCCGGGATTACTCCTGCCGCAGCTCCGCTCCGAGCACGGCATCCCTGGGATGCCGATCGAGCCTTGGGACACTCTCCTATTTCATCCCCCCAGCACTGTGGGCTCAGTTCCCTCTCTCTTTCCAGGCTGTGTAACCCCCTTGCTCCAAGGTGCCCAGCAGGCCCAGCAGCGCGGTGGCACAAAGCCCTTTGCCATTCCTCCTGCTCCTGACTCCAAAGCTGCTCTTTCACAGCCCCACTCTTCCCCGGGCACTGTCTCCAAACACCACCGAATTTCCCCACCCAGCAGTGAAAGCTGGGACACAGCTGTGCTGGATGCATAAAAATACCACTCATGGTGTCCCATTTCAATTTTAAGCTCAGACCAGCCACAGGCAAAGATCAGCCTCTTGGGAAAGCGAATGTTTCAAAGAAAATTTGCTTTTATTAGAAGCAGAGAGAACTTGTTGACTTTCCATACAGGACATCATCCTTTTAAAGCAAACCTCTTTGGCAGCAAAGCACAATGACAATTGCTGGGCCAAGCACACCGATGTCTTCTTCACCCACCATCCCCAGCCAGCCCCTCGGTCCCCAGGCTGCTCCAGCTCCCTGCATGGATAACACCCTTTCCCCTGGTCACCCTTTCTAACCCAAAAGCCACGTATTTCCCAGCCTGAACCCCACCAGGGTTTTGGGCTCTCAGACCATTTGCTCCGTAAGGATGGTGAGGGTCTCAAGGTTCAGGACCTGAGCTGCAAGATGCAGTGATTTCTCCATCGTGGAAGTGTTCCAGGCCAGGTTGGATGGGGCTTGGAGCAGCCTGTTCTAGTGGAAGGTGTCCCTGCCCATGGCAGGGGGCGGGATGAGATGGGCTTTAAGGTCGCTTCCCACCCAAACCATTCCATGATCCTAACGTTAGAAGAGAAGGATCAAATTCAGAGTTTTGAGGGAACAGGTCACATGCATCCAGCTTTATCAGAGCCATCCTAATTCTCACAGCGCTCAGAAAAGTCAGAGCAGCCACCAAGGCAGCCAAGGGGCTCAGCTGCCGCCAGCCCACCCAGCGGCGTGCCCGGCTCTCCCGGGCGCTGCGGAGCAGCCCGAGGCCGTGCCCACGTACCTGTACCTCATGCCGGTCTGGGCGCGGGTGGTGTCCTGCAGGGACAGCCCGTGCAGGTGCAGGAACCTCTCCAGCTGTTTCCTCTCGGCGTCGGGGCCGTGTGCCCTGGGCCAGCCGGCGGCGGGGCCGTGCGCCCGCGGCCCCTCGCCCACCCTGCGGCCCCGCGGCGGCCCCGGCTTGGGCGGGGGGATGTCGGCGCACGCCGGCTTGTACAGGTGCATGGTGCCAGCGGGGCCCGGGCGCTCAGCAGCCCGCAGCCATCCCGGGAGGGTCCCCGCGCTCTGGAGGGGTTTTTCTCCCGGACGTTCTTTATATCACTCCAATCGGCCCCTTCTGGTTGGTGCCCAGGGTGGATTTTGGCCAAGATCAGCAATCTTGTTCATCTGCTGAGACCTCTCATGGCCCGGTACTCCAAGGGATGAGGGCTGCTGGTGGGAATAGAGCACTGACCCCATTTCCCAGGCCTTATATTTAGATAATGAGAAATATTTGCTTGGGGTTCAGTCCAAGGCCAATAAACATAAACCAAATTCTCCCACAGGGTGTGTTTCAGGCCCTGGGCCGGCCAGATGAACACTGCAGGCATCTCTTCTGCAACTCACTAGAACATCTTGTTTTTTCGTAGGGCACTGGGAGCTCTCACAGCTGGGGTTACCTGGTCTGGGAACTTCCCCAGCATCTGCAGCCTCCCTGGGTGTGACAATTCATATGAACTAAATTACGATGTTAACAACGATTTCACCGCTGCTAAACAGCAAACAAAAAGGTTCTGGTTCATAGACTCACAGAGTGGTTTGGGCTGGAAGGAACCTTAAAGACCATCTTATTCCAAGCTCCCCTGCCGTGGCCAGGGACATCTTCCACTATCCCAGGTTGCTCCAAGCTTTGTCCAACCCGGCGTTGAACAACCCAGGGATGGCTTTTGTGGTCTTCACCCCTGCAACACCCCAAAGGGCCACAGTGACCTTTCCTGGCCACAGCAAACAATCCTGCCAAGGTCTGGTTCATGCTGCTGAGGCAGATGTCTAAGACTCTTCTATTTTAAAAACTCACCCCATTTCAGCCCCAAATACATTAGAAAAATAAGTTAAATAATCAAGTGATGGATATATCATGAACTCAACTAATCCCTAAATCTTTCAAAGCAGATAAAGAAAGACTGATCCCAACCCCAGAATATATTTGAAAAGCTCATAATTCAATGTCACAGAGGGAGTTTGGCAGGGACAGTGGGATTACCCCGTTGTGCTTCCTGTGCGACTGTCGGATCAGGGCGCTGGGTGTCCCCAGGAGGCTCCTGCCCAAGGATGGGGGTCCTGCTCCCACAGAGCTGACCCCACGGTGGGGTGCAGGGGGGATTTCAAGCCCAGCTCTTTGCAGCCCAAGGACACTCCAGGTGTCCCGAGGCCGTCCCTCACAGGGACCCGTGTTTCCCCCGCTGTGTAACTCCAAGGCTGTACCTGCGATCTCTGCTGCAGCTGCCTTTGGTTTCACCTCCTGCCAGCCCCAGCTCTGCTCATCTACAACCCCAGGTGAACCAGCGCTAAGAAATATTTCTGCCAGCTCCTCGGAGTTTTTCAGACACCAGAGTTTTGCTGGTTTGGAGTATCAGGGTTTGTATGGGTCAGCATCTTTAGAAACGTAGTTCTCCCAAAAGTTATTCCCCAGCACTTTGCTTTTATGGTGCTGTTCGAGCCCCCGGGTGCCAGCCACGGGCTGGGGGGCACCAGATCCAGAATCTGCCCCTCCCAGCCCTCAGACCCCTCGTGCTCCCTTCAGGTGCTCGTGAGCATTCCTGCATTAATACCCACTTGCTCCTTCTCCCAGTTTTACTTCCTTTTCCTTTCAGTTATCCCATTCCTAATTTTTATTGCCGTGACATTCTAATTCATTTCTTATCCATGCACATCTGCAAGAGCTCGGTTTGTGCCGGGCACTGCAGGCATCCCCGTCCTGCCTGGGATTAGGGAGGATCTCGGCCGATTCCCAGCCGAAATGCCGGCTGCTACCGAAGAGAGGTGAAGGAAAGCCCCGAAGTGAGGGGAAGGAAAGCCCCGTCCCCCCTCACCAGTCCCCAGAGCTGCCCCGAGCCGCTCCCGGGGCTCCTGGGGACTGGGACGGCCGCACCCCGGGCAGTTCCTGCTCAGGTTCCGATTTCAGGGAGGGTCTGACCCCGCACGGGAGATTAGAGACTCGCACGTCTAATTTCCACTAATACCAAGATCCCCTTATATTTTTTTAAAGGAGCAAGATCAGATTCTGGAGGCTGCGACATTTAAGACCGACGGGATGAGAGATGCAGCGGCTGCAGGTTCCCTGTCCCGGGGGGCTCCTTCCCCTAAGCCCCGCCGCTGCCCGGGCGGGGAGGGGGGCACAGGGACCCTCCTGCCACCCACACCGTCCCTGCTCGGCAGCAGCAACTTTTCAACTCTGTTCAAGCAAAACTACAATCACCCGGACAAGTTAGAAACAAGGCTCAACAACCACACGCAGCTTGTGCTGAAGAAGTTATGAGAATCAGGAGACAAGTGTGCAGGATATTCAGCTCTGTAAAGCCCGAATAACCGGAAAAATCACACTCATAAAGCCAAAGACCTTTCTATTATTATTACTACGATTATTATTGTTGCCGTTATTATAGTCACGATTACCGCGATCACGCCGGCCAGCAGCACTGCCGAGGGCAGCGCGCTGCCCGGGAGGAGCAGGGACGTACCTGTGGGGCATGCCGGTGGTGTAGGCGATGGTGTACTCGTGGGACAGCTCGCACACGCGCAGGTACCAGTTCATCTCCAGCTCCCGCAGCAGCGCCAGGCGCCGGGCTCGCTGCTGGGGCTGCCCGGCCCGCGGCCGGCCCTCCTTGCTGCTCTCGGCCGAGCTCTTCAGGGCTCTGTCCCTGCTGCCCAGGGACAGCACCGACTGCTTCCTCAGCTTCAGGGACTCGTCGGCGCTCTTCCCCCCCACGGTCCCGGTGCGTGCCGCCAGCATTTCGCGTCCTGCCCCGGTGCGACGGCGCTGAGCCGCTGCCCTCAGATCATCGAAAGTGATTTCAGCGCGGACTTTCTCCCTCTATAACCTCACGCCGGCCACAAAGCTGTAATTAGAGACGTGTCTGCGGGGCTTAAGCGGAAAGAAGAGCTGCGACCTTCTCATGGAAACATCTGTAGCGGCTCCCGCGTGGCAGCGGCTCCGCGGCCGGGGCGGAGGACGGTCCCCGAGCGCATCGCAGCGGGCACAGCCTCGGCTGGCCCCGGGAGCACCGGGGCTGTCGGTGGAGGCTTCTGGAAAACCCGGCCGGCTCCCCAGCGCCGTAAACATCGGAGGTGAAGTCACACGTGTGACCTTGAGGGCGAACCCTGGCCCACGTGGGCTGGCCCGGGCAAATTGCGGCGCTGTTCGTGCCGGCCGCGACCCGGAGCATCCCCGTGCCCATCGCCCGCTCTGCCCTCCTGCTCCTCCTCCTGCAGCTCCTCGGGTCGCTCCTTCCAGCAGGGACTTCCATTCTCCAAGGGATCTGTAGGAATTTGGGGATTTGGTCGCCCTTAGGATGAGAACAAAGTTCCGAGTGCTCCCGAGCAAACGGTGTTTGGAAAATGTATGAAAGGGCAGACACCGGAATCGCGTTAATTCCCCTCTCCGGCCAGAGATGTAAAAGCTGATACAGAGATTACAGCTCTGATCACAGCAGCCACTTTGGGAGCACGGACAGAGCCGTGTGCCGACAGAGCAGACACAGCAAAAACCCCTCCAAGGCAGCGGGATTTTAAAGCCATTGCCTCAAAAGCACTGTTATCACCCCAAAGCAGAGCCATCAGTCACCCCCCTGTGCCCCGCAGGCTCTCCCGGGGGTGGGGGCCGGGTGGAAAGGTTCCTGGAATCGGGGCACGGGGAGCTCGGGAGGTCTCCGGCGCAGTGTCCCGCTCCCAGAAGGTCTGTCACCGGCTCGGGATGGTTTTCCCACCCGAGCCTTGCAGATCCCCAAGGCTGGAGGCTCCCCCGGCCTCTTCCCCACATCCATCCCAAAGCTCCCAGGCTCGAAGCTGTGCCCGGTGGCCCTGCCTTTCCCCCCACCGCTTCCCCGGAGGGTTTGGGTCCCCACCTCCGTCCCTCCCCTCCGGGCAACTCCCGGCTGCTGCGGGGTCCCCTCTCAGCCAGGTGGGACCGGCTTGGCTCCCACCACCCCCCGGCCCGGGGCCCCCCCGAGCCAGAGCCAGCAGTGGGTGAGGCGTGCTGGGAGCCCGGCAGGGGCCATCCTGCCCTGCAGCCACGCACGGCTGCTCACCGTGCTTCCAGAGGGCTCGCAGGACACACCCCCTCTTTTTTGGCTGCTTTTCCAGAAAGCAGTTCCATCACCTTTAGAATAAATCCTACAAAATGTACCTGCAACAAGAACTGGTGCTGTCCACCTATTTAGCAGACATGGCACTAAAACGTTCACTGGAAAGTTTGCAAAACTCTAGAAAAGAGACCCAAACTTTGAGCTGTTAAAATATTCTTGTTCTGCGCCTGTTCCAACTATCCTCCTCGTCTGTCCTTAATCTTTAAAGTCCTTCCCAGGAAGGAAAAGGTTTCCAGCAACTCCAGAAGCCTTTAAATCAACTCTGAGCCGTGAAGCAACACACACTTATTTTACACGGACTCGAGTTGAAGCCTCGTAAGATCCTTCAGGTCCTTCCCTGTGGAAGTTGGTAATCAAAAGTCACATTAAGTTCTCAAAGAGCTGCATAAAAGGCACATTGTGCTTCCTCAGCCTCCCCGTGTCTGCCATTCTCTTAAGCACAGAAACACCCCGCTGTTCTCAAAGACGCTGAAAGGTATCAGTCACCTTAGAGGTAAATTAAATTAAAGCAGCTGCTGGCGATTTGTCCCTCTCTCGGCGGGGCATTGTTGGGGTATCGCGGGCCATTGTGCGGCTGGATGTTCCCTAATGTGGCACTTAGGCCAGCGGATATTGTGTCCCGGGCGATTCTATAGCCTGGCGCGTAAGGGGAGCCCGGCTCGCCTTATAAAAATTGCAGAACGATTGATTTCCTGAAAGCAAAGCTGCCGTGAAATATTGATACCGGAATGCTCGGTCCCAGCGCCGCGGGCATCCAGCGGGACACGGCAGAGGGCTGGGGGGACGAACCGGGGGGACAAACCCACCCCAAAGCCTCCTGCTGCCGGACCGACGGCAGGACCAGGGTGCGATGGTCGGGTGAGCAACACTTCAAACTGATCCCTGCTCAGGGCTGAGGGCACCTCCTGCCTTCTGAATTCCTTTTGTATTCCTTCTATATTCCTTTTTCTAGGCAGGAATTATATTTATATCTAATATATATACTTTTCTGTTAAAGTAATATACAATATTATAATTATGCACTTCTAATTTGCCTATACACTGTACAAACATAGAGAAACATGTTTAGGAGCTCTCTACCTGCAGCTCATGATGAATTATAACTTATTATTATATTAGTTTTATAATATTATAGAACTTTTATTTATTAATAATTATACCAGGTCTTGAAAATTTCTCTGTTTCTTTTTAAAGCGCTTTCTAAAATCTGATTTTTATTCCAGCTGCAGTCCCTAGAGCTGGACACACAACATGGGAACCACCTCCTGCCGAGGGGTGTCCCAGGGCCTCCCCTCTCCTGTCCCCCCCCTGTTAATCTCCCTGTGCCCAGAGCAACGCCCTGCATTTACAGGGAATTAAACACAATCCCGAGCTCCTGGAGCCAAGGGAGGGCCCGGGAACACCGAGGGGCGCAGAGGCTTAATCTAGCCCTAAAACAGCCCTAAAACAGCCTTAAACCCCCCAGTGCTCTTTGTGCCGCTGGTTTTAAAGCAGAACATTTCAGCAGCACCCAGCCTGGAGCCCCCGGGATCAGAGCTTGGGATTAATCCATTTTCCTCTGGCTCGGGCACCCTTTTAGCCAAACCTCCTGTTTTCAGATGTAAACAAGAGAAGATTCTAAAGCCCCTGCAGCAGCTGTTTTCTGCTCGGGGAAGCAGGAGGTCGCCTGGAAGAGTTAATGCACTGCACACAGGGCCCCTTTTAAGCCTGGTTTAAAATCTCCTCAGCAGTTTTCCAGCAGGATGTGCCATTCCAGCGACACCTCTGTGCTGGCCAACAAGACCCCACAGTGCCACACACAGGGAGCCCATCCTGACTTCCTGCACCACAAATTTATTTTGATAGAGTGAAGGAATGGTTTGGGCTGGAAGGGACATTGAATCCCACCCAGTGCCACCCCTGCCATGGCAGGGACACCTCCCACTGTCCCAGGCTGCTCCCAGCCCCAGTGTCCAGCCTGGCCTTGGGCACTGCCAGGGATCCAGGGGCAGCCACAGCTGCTCTGGGCACCCTGTGCCAGGGCCTGCCCACCCTCACAGGGAACAATTCCTGCCCAATATCCCATCCATCCCTGCCCTCTGGCAGTGGGAAGCCATTCCCTGTGTCCTGTCCCTCCATCCCTTGTCCCCAGTCCCTCTCCAGCTCTCCTGGAGCCCCTTTAGGCCCTGCAAGGGGCTCTGAGCTCTCCCTGGAGCCTTCTCCTCTCCGGGTGAGCACCCCCAGCTCTCCCAGCCTGTCAGTGCCTGGTTCCTGAGTAAAGGAATGCAGGACACACGGTCTGATCCTGCAGCTCTCCAGTAATTCTACTAAAAGACATTTGCCATTTATCCTCTCTCAAAACGATCCCAAAATCCACCCTTGCTCTGCACATCCCACAGCAGCCTCTCGAGATCTGTTCCCCACATTTTCTCAGCTCTGTACCCGCACGTCCCAAACCTCTGCACACACAGGCAGGATCCTCTCGAGCCAGACAGATGAGCAGCAGTTAAATCACCTGGAAGGTCCTGTTTGGAGAGATTTAAGCAGAAAACCCCAAGCCTTGCCCAGCTACAGACTGATTTGGGATGTACCTGTCAGTGATCCCTAAGCAAACCAATGAGTTTGGTCCCACAGGTCGTTCCCACCTCCTGATCCAATTAGTCATGGAGCTCAGGCTCTGCTGCTCCCAGCTCTCCTCTGCTCCAGGTAACTGAAACCCATCAAGGAAAGATTCATTAAGGTGTTTAATTGGGTTTAAGTGGCTCACCCTGCTCTGACAGCACTCAAATGAGGTGGCTTATGAACCTCTGCTTGGCCAGCAGCTTTGTGCCTGGGCATCCTCAGCAAACCTGCTCCCACAGCATGGAATCGTGGTCAGCCAGCTTTTAAAGGACCTCTGGGACCACTGAGTCCACCTGTTAATCCAAATCCCAAGAGCAGCCCCTGGGAGAGCTCCCAGCTGCCTCCCTGAAGGGCACTGGGTCACAGCAGCCTCGAGTGAGCCAATCTGCTGAAACGAAAATCTGCAGTGGAAGTGGCTCTCTCCAGCCTTTTATCTTCTCCAGTAATTTCTAGATGTGATTGTAGGGCCAAAGGCCAGTTCCAGCACACCCAAGTGAAGAGAAAAATTCCTGGGTACGTTAATTAACTCTTTTTCCCCTCTTTGCTGAGTTCAGGGAGGTCGCTCACGAGCAGCTCTTCTGGGCTTGCTCTGAGCTGCACCAAGAAGTGACCAAGCAACCCGTGATTAGAGAGGGGAAAATTTTCCAAGGTCAAGGAGAGTCCAGGCACTCAGACCTCTCCAGAGGCACCTGGCTGCGCTGGGCAGGGCTGAAGGAGGCCTTGGAGCCTGGTGATCCCTGACCTGCTCAAACAGCACGAGAGGTGCAGATCCACCCACACGGCCTTTACTTTTCTGCGTGAATTTCAGAGCGAAGGCTGAGCTGCTGCAGCGAGCAGGTGCCGAGCAGTCGATTCCCTGCTGAGGAGGTGAGCACTCCCAGGATGAATTCAGGATGGATCCTGTTCCCAGCCAGGCTCCTGAGCAGTCGATTCCCTGCTGAGCAGGTGAGCACTCCCAGGATGAATTCAGGATGGATCCTGGCCAGGCTCCTGAGCAGTCGATTCCCTGCTGAGCAGGGGACGCTCCCAGGATGAATTCAGGATGGATCCTGGCCAGGCTCCTGAGCAGTCGATTCCCTGCTGAGCAGGGGACGCTCCCAGGATGAATTCAGGATGGATTCTGTTCCCGGCCAGGCTCCTGGAGGATTGTGTTTGGTTTCCAGAGCTGGGCTGGGGCTGGCAGGGAGCCCCAGCTCTGGCTGTGAGCTGAACCCACACCGTGGAGCAGGCAGGGGACACGGAGCTGCCACTCTGTCCCAAAGCACGGCCGGGAGCCCTGTCCCCACCCCGGCTCATCCCTGGCGCCCGCGGTGCCGTGGCATTGCCATGGCAATCAGCACCACACGGGGACTAAAAATAAACCCCCGCTCTGCAGAGCACAGAGATCATCCTGGATGCCAGCCCTGACTCCAAGCCTGGGGGTGTGTGGTGCTGGGTCCCCGCTCCTCCACGCTCCCACCCATCCCTGCCACGATCCAGGGCCGGCTGCTGAGCTCCCTCGCACAGCCCCGATCCAGCCCCGGGCTCTGCCACTGACAGTGCCCAGCAGCAAGCAGGCAGCGCTCCAGTGTTCATCCAGAAAACCTCCTCTTTCCCTCTAAAGCCCCCAAACCCAGCCCATCCCTCCTGCATTACCAACGTCCTGAGCAGCATCCCCCCTGCACACCACGGAACCCGGGCAGCTGGGCCAGCTCCAGCCATGAGGCAGTGACTTGTCCCGGGCCACCTCGCCCAAACTGGAACACAATTCCTGCAAAAGCAGCGCTGGAAGCATTTCCTGGGGGATAAAAGCTGCTCCAGAGCCTCATTCCTGAGCACAAACCCAACGGGACCAGGGCCAGCTGGGCAGAGCTGTGGGAGCCCAGAGCATCCCCATCCCAAAGGCTCTGCAGCTCCCGGGGGCAGACACAACCCAGGGCTCGGGGGCCGTGGTCCCCTCCCCGTGCCCTCCTCGCCCGGCTGGCAGGGCCGGGGGTGATGGATGCAGCCCCTGGGTGGTTCCTGCTGCCTCCCGGCAAGTTCAGGGACGGGCAAACACCCTCCAGTGCCGGGGAGCCTGGGGCAGCGGGACCCACCCAGGACTGTCCCCGACCCACCTGGGGACTGTCCCCCCACCAGCACACCCTGCAAAGAGCAGACACCCTTCTCCTTAATTAACACTTCTCTTAATTAACACACAACTCAAACTTGGCTCTCCACAAAGCTTCATTTACCCCACAATGTTTTCTTCCACCCTAAATAACATTAAAAAAAGGAAGAAATGCTGCAAGGAGCTTTATATTGACCTTTGTATCCCAAACCACTCTAGGGAAGGAGCCACAAGAAAAAATATCCCAGCTCCAAAGGGGCTCTTGAGCACACATTTAAATCAATTACATCCATAAAACCAGCTTTTTCAACCCAAAAACATACTCCCATTCATAATAGTTTCTACAGGTAAGCCCTAAAAAAAATAAAGTGTCACACCAAGGTTCAAACATAATATTTTTATTTGTGAATAAAAATTAAGGCTCACAGTACTTTATCATTTCACAAGCAGAAAAATGTTAAAAATTGAGATTGATGGGGAGTGCCCCCGATACAAATTCCTCTAATTGCTGACATGTTTTACTGACGACTCGAGGTGAACCATTGTACAGGGCAGCTACAGGTATTAGTTTGTAAACTAGGTGCTAAAGATAACTGCTTTTTAAGAAACGTGAACAGAGTATGATGTTTCTCTCCACTCTGGCTGTCCAGGACACAGGGATCCCACAGAAACACCCAGAACTGCTGGGATGAGCTCACCAACCTTCCCAGAACAACCCAGCACGCACGGCACAGCCGGCACCCAGGGCAGGGGCTGAGGGGCACAGACTCCATTCCAGTAAGACATTTTGAGTTATAGTGCAATAGTTTATGCCTAAAATGCTCAACATCCAACTTTCTGACCTAAAGAAGAGCACGGAATTGCTGCCCAGCTCCAGGAATGCAGAGGGCAAGCAGCCCAGGGGTTAAAGGATGGTCACAGTGCCCAGAGTTAGGATGCAACTGCAAGGAGGACTTTTCCAAGGGTGCAGCATGCAGGGAACAAAAGGTTCCTGCCCAGGAGAGCTGCAGGGTGTGTCCCAGGGGCACCACCTCCCCTGCAGCCCCAGCCACACCACACCCACAGGACACAAACTGCAGCTCCAGCTACACAGCGACAGCCTGGGCGCAATCCAGCAGGGGCTGGGGCTCAGAGTTCTATTATTTGCATTATTTTTAGTGATTCCTTCAGCTTTGCTTGTTTGCTGTCAAGGCAACACAGCCGTGGCAGCCACGAGGACGAGCCTGTTGCTGTGAGAACCGAGGGGGTTCTGCATCTCAGAGATTCAGCTCCCGTCTCTGCACCCTTTCGAGCGAGATACTGCCCAGAAAGGGCAACAGCTGCCCTCAGCCTTGCCTGACCAAACTAAAATGCACTGGAATGTCACTGGGGAGCCCTCTTTGAGGTCAGCTTTTAGCTGCTGGGACAGGTCCTGCCCCAGCAAACACCGATTTACAGGGTTTAACCAAGCACAGATGCCCTTCCTGTAGCAAAGGAATCGATAATCACTGACATCACTGAAGCTCAAGGAGCTCATGACAGGTGTAGGTGCAAATCACCACCCCCCTTTCTAAAAAGGAGGTGCTGAGTTATCAATTCAGCTCGATTTGCCCACATCAATTAAGCTGCACTTGCCCGAGCTGCAAAGCCCTCCTGGAGCAGGGCTGGAGGGGAGGCAGAGCTCCCCACCACAGCTCCTGCCCTCCTGCACCCCCTGTCCCCAGCAGCCCCCGGAGCTGGGACACACCACCTCCTCCCCCTCGTGCAAAGCACCCCTCAGTGACACAGGCAAAAAAAATACATTTACACCAGTTGGCCATTTCCTAGGAGCAGAAATTTCCAAACCCGATTTCCATAACGTGTAGGCAGGGAATGTAAGAACGGGAAAATGCGTGCGACCGAAAATATAGAACAAACACTTTCAATATTATTCCAGTTCACAAATCCAGGCAAGGGCAGGGAGAAGGAGCTACAGCCATGAAATACTCCATGTTACTGAACAGTTTAAACCAAGTATTTTACCCCGTAATACTACAGCGATCTTGCAGCTGAACAAAACACAACTGCTGAAACTAAAAAAATCAGGATAAGAGGGATGAGCCTGGATGCACATTCCAGTTCCCCCAGCGGGGGGGTACCAGCAGGCACCCAGCAACCTGCTCGGGTCAGAATCCAACCGTTCCTGCCACAGGACAGGATTCTCAGGTGGATGGAAATGGCTTTGCCTCAAAACATCAGAAAGCTCCTGTCCAGTAACCATCTCAAATTATTGCTTCACTACGAACAGCAGAACACGAGTGACAGGAGATCTACAGGGACGGGGAGCTGCCCCCGCCCGGGGCTCCACACCAACAACTAGAGCGATCTCACAGACCGAGCTAAGCACAACACCCCCCCCAAACAACCCTGCCAGAGCAAACGTGCAGGAAACAAACCGCCACCGAGCACAAGGGCAGCGCTGGGAGCCACAGATCCGGGAGCTCTGCTGCCACAGCTTCCCCAGCTGCGGCGCCACGTTTGCCCTTCTGCCGTGCCCAGGGCGCTCAGAGCCGCAGGCGGGAGCTGGGAGCTCTCCTGTGCCCGGGGACAGACACACGGACACGGCAGTGCCACGGAGGCCAGCGCTGCCCACCCCCAGCGCCACGGGCCGGGGCCCAGGGGCACAGAACACGGCAACAGAACACAGCACACACGGCCACGCCACGACTCGACAGTACCCACTACTCCGTTTGGCAAAATATTTATTTATAATAAATCCGTCCCAAAGCGGTTGGTCACAAAGAACGAACTCCTTTTACATGTTTGGGCTGTAACAATGCTTTTGGTAGAAGTAAATAAACCTGTCTCTTTTTACACAGTGTACAAAAACAAAGAGACGCCCCAATGACAGTAACAGAACGCGGGAGAACGCGGGGACTGGAAAGACAAAGGCAAAGCAGAGGGGCCTGTCCTGGCAGCGCTGCCACCATCGTTTACCCGTACAGTCCTCAGCCCCACGCCGCTCCCATCCCCAGCACGGCTCCCAACTGCACGGTTATGCTCCAGGAGAGGAATCCGACACGATGTAGCAGCTCCAGTCACTCTTTCACAGTACTGCATGTCAACACTGGGAATGGTTTCTGATATGATTTAGACTGCACACAGTACTTGGATAGGGAACAGTTAATTACTCCCACTCCGTAGTTCCTGGTGGCTTCGATGTCAAGTCGTACATCACCCGGGAGATGCCAGGGATCTTCTTGATCTCTGCCACCATTTTCAACACAACCTGCGGTGGAGGGGAAACACAACATCAGAAGGAAGTGTGTGACACAGACCTGATGAAAATCATCCTGGCAAAGCTCGAGGGCAAACTGCTCACACCAGCTCTGCTGGACAGCCTGGGGAAACCCCTGCCAAAACAACACCTGCAGCTGTCAAGGTAAAAAATTCAATAAACACCCAAAGGAAGGAGTTTCCAGTGATAGCTATCTTCCAGAGCTCACAATTAATCCACACTAGCAGGAATATTCTAGGTGAGAATTTGATGATCCTCAGAAGTTCAGCTTCCTTAAAAATCCCAGTTCCCAACACCACTTACATGACATGCTGTTTGTAGTGCAAGCACAAATTAACTGTACACTGCTCTGCACAGAAAAACATAATTATTTCTCCCATAAATAAGATTATTCTCTATAACCTCTATTATTTAGTCACCACACTATTACCTAGCCTTAAAATAACCGTTTTTCGTTTTGAAGAATGCAGGGTTGTTGTTTGGGGGTAGGTTTTGTGGTGTTTCGTTGTTTTTAAACACAAACACTGAGGTCAAATGAATCCTCATTTTATACAACAGGACAGTTCACATGGCAACCTTAATTGGTTTTCTTCATGGATAGGCTGCCTTAAAGTAGAGGACCTCAGTTATTACTAAACAATGCTCATATGCTCCTAGTGTGTTTAAAATAAAAGGTCAGTCCTATTCCTACAGTGCATTCCCAGAGGGCCAAAGTACTTGACTGGACATGGATAAAGTTTCCCAGGAAAAAAAAAAAAGCTTGAACCTGACTCCTAAGTCCTTTTAGTGACCCAAGGAGCAAACAGGACACTGAGATGTTAAACTGCAAGTTCCAGTGAAAGCAGAAGTGCCAGACGAGGGCAATTCATAACGCCAGGAAATTTCCAATTACTGATGCAAAAATTAATTCCAAATCCCAGGAACGGCTGGGGTATTCTTTCTTCTTTCATTGGTGGTATTTTGGCTCAGCTCTGCTGGAAAGCCTTCAAGTTTGCCACACCCATCTGCCAGCCCCTCATTTTGTCAGCTTTTTTCCCAAAACACCACAATATTCTTCCTCATGATCATATATAAAAGAGAAAAAAAAAAAAATCGCAAGAAAATCAAAGCGAAGGCAATGAGAGTGAGAGGAAAGCCAAAGGAGCCACGGAGAGCCCAGGTTCAGAGGAGCAGGCAGCTGGAGCCCCCTCACTCACCTCCTCGGGCACCTCGGTGCCCGGCGTGGCTGCGATGCCCGTCATGAAGTCGCTGGTGATGAAGGGCCTGATGACCACAGACCTCTGGCACGAGGGCTGCTTCTGCAGGGGGTCCCGGTCGAAATGCAGCGGGGTCAGGATGATTGGCATCTGGCTGATCTTCCCAGCATAGCCTGCAGCACACGGGGCACAGAGGGCATCGCTGGGCTCACAGGAGTGACACGAGTTCCGCACGATTCCCACCCGCGCTTCCAGCGCTAAACCAGGAGCCGCTCCCGCATCCTGTGGGATCTGCTGCCTCTGGTCCCACAGCCCGGGCTCACAGCAGTGCTGCAGCTCTACAGCTGCACACCAGCACTGGGGGCACTGGCACAGGGTGCCCAGAGCAGCTGTGGCTGCCCCTGCATCCCTGGCAGTGCCCAAGGCCAGGCTGGACACTGGGGCTGGGAGCAGCCTGGGACAGTGGAAAGTGTCCCCAGGGGTGGAACAGATGATCCTTATTGTCCCTTCCAACCCAAACCATTCTGGGATTCCATAAACTGCCACTTGAGATGACCCTCAGCCTTTGCAGGCATGCAGAAAAATCCCAGCTAATCTGTGTTATCCCTGTAATTCACTGAGAATCAACTGAAGAGCCACTTTCCTTCCCACATAACATAAAACCATGGGCTTTCATCTGTCCCCATATCAAGCCCAATAAAGAGCTGTTCCCAAAGAAATCTTTGAAATATTCTTTGAATACTCTTTGAAACAGTCAGGAGAAAGCTCTCCAGTATGCCTGGCTGGTGGGGGCAGGTAACTGCAGACAATCACATTTCACTGATTTTTAACATCTCCTGAAAGGCAACGCACAGCCCCCAGTTTCCCTGTTGTCAGTGACCTAAAGGTCCCAGATCCGTGTGTGTGGAGCTCACACAGCTCAGGCTCTCTCCCTCTGCCAGCCCTGGCCTGAGCTGCTGCACAGGGAGGGTTTTTCACTGAACCATAACTCCGGGCTTATTTTTAGGAGCGATTCATTCACACAAAGCCAAGTGTCACCAAAAGTTAGCGAGACACAGCTACAGCTTTACCAACACAGCCGACAGTGTTATCTCAGCCTTTTGAGGTTAATTCTGTACAAATTCTGTTCACACAGCTTTGCAAACTGGATATGGATCCTCAGAGAGAGGGATCTGCTATAACTTGATTTGTACGAAATATAGGCAGGGCTGATGCAGTGCTTCCCACACAGATCACATCTCCAAAGGTAATTAAGTAAAAAACTAAGGAGGCTGAACCTCAGAACTATTTATTCCCAGGCTCTGCCTCTGTAGCACATCCAGGGGACTCCACACTGCCTGGCTGTGCAGGGTTTGGGTTCACAAACACAGCTTTGACTTCAAGGTAAGAATCTGAAACCACCGCAGGCCGTGAGCATCACCGCCATGGGAAACTTGGCATCCGGGCTGTCCCCAAAACCAACACTATTTAAAAACTATGTCAAGTTTCCTTCACCCCAGGTAAACACTGAGATCAGCAGAGAGAAGGGATTTGGGTGACCTTCAGCTGCCTGACAGGACTTTTTGCACAGGTTTGCAGTGAAGCACCACAGCTTTGAGCTTCATGATGTGTTAGAAGCAAGTCAGTCCCCAAAATCCCCTAACATTAATTCCTGCTCTCAGCTTCCACAACTTTTCACTGTCATCCCATTACCTGATCACTCTTTTTGGAGATACTTGCTTGTAGATGTTGACAGCACCACCCTAATTACACCCATTAGGTTTGCAGGGATCTGGAAACACGAGTCTGACCCCTGGGATAAGGTGGAGCACCTACCAGACTCCCTGAGAATGTTGTGAGCCTCAAAGTCCGCTTGCCGTAAAGTGCTGAGGACTCCTGTGGTCAGGAAGGTGGGGGTGACATCCGTGGGGGGCTCCTTGACAGCGGGGCCAAACACATACACGACTCTGCAACACACAGGGCGGGGGAAAAACCACATTTTCCACACACAGAATAAACCAGATTGCCCAAAACCTGCATCTTCAGAGCTACAGCGAGAAATCAGAGCTAGAAAACAGCATAATGTTTTGTTCTGTTTACAATTTTTAACAGGAAACCACCACACCCCCCATCAAATGCTACACCTCATCGTTAATGAAGAGTTTCCAGCACAGGGCACTAACTGCAATTTATGAATCTACAGAAGTACATCTGCACCCAAACATCTTCTGAATTCAAAGCAGTCACGTCAGCTTTACGGTTTTAATCTCATCCCTTGTGTTTCAGATGCTGCAGAAGAAAAAGCAGAGTTTGAGTGGCCTCGTGCATGGATTTAGCACAACGTGTCCACAGCAGCTGCTGGAGTCTGGAGATACAAACCAGGAGCACTTGTCTAAAATCCAAAACACACTCACATGCCAGTTTACACTGGGTATTTTTGCTTGGAATACAAAGCCTACAAGCACAGCTGGGCAGGAGACCAGCTACAGCAGTGCCCTCCTCCCTGTCCCCGTCCCAGCAGTGGGGCCTGCAAAGATCCCGGGGAGAGCAGAACTCCCAGAGGTGTGGGATGCTCAGGAGGGCAGCGTTAAATCCAGCAGAAAAGAAATCAGCAGTACTCTAAAGCCAGAAATTGGCCTTTATTTTAATTTTTTGACATACTCAGAAACCGCACAGGCAATCCTGATTTATGCCTTCTTTTGTCCCCTCTGCGCTTAATTTAAGCAGGTACCTTGCAATTCCGTGTCTCACCTTTCAGAGTAAAAGCTCTGTCAGAAGGTGTCACTTACGTGAGAAAATGAAGTTTTGCTATGAGCAATTCTAAGCAGTTTTGGCAGAAATCCCACAGCCAGGCAAGGAGGGAATAATTCTCCAGAGCTGATTTCATGTCTAAGCACCTTCAGCTGCTGGAAAAGTTATGGACTCGAGCAGGTACAAAATGTATCCTCAGAGAGCTCAATTAGGATCCAACTGCCCAGCTTTGGAGCTCTCCCTGCACCGTCAGAGCTGACAGCCCCACACAGATCCCTTCCTGACACAAAGGCACGCCACACTGCAGCACACCACAGCTCGGCACCAGGCTGGAGTCTTGCAGGAGAGATTTGCATAAATTATAGTGGAGGCTGCCTAATCCAAGGATGTAGGCCAGCAATTTCTTTTCAAGCTGGAAATAAATCCGTATTTTGATTGACTGTGTATTTGTGACCTCTGTATGATACACCTGTCCAACATTTAAAAAAATTACACTCCAAGTTAAACAGGGAAATGTTTACACCTGCTAAACTTCCATTTACGAGCTAGATAATTAAAAATAAAGGTATTCAGTACTCACCTGTTGATGTTGTGGCACATGCGTGGTATGAGCCTGGCAAGAAACATCAGGGACTCCCAGTGTGGAGCATCTTTGCTGGAGATGCCACAGACGTAGCTGTACGAGCGACAGTCGCCCTGCAGAACAGAAATGACCCCGCTGAACGTGAGCCTTGCTGCCAGAGTAACTCACAACGCCCTCCTGTCCATCGTGCAGGTGACAGGACCACAGCCTGGGCCAACACTCAGCAGACACTGAGCTGGTGACATCAGTGGGAGGCTGAGTGGGTGAGAAAACACAGAGCAAGACGACAGAGCTGGAAAAGGAAATATTCAGACTGGGAAGACTCATCTGCAGGGGCCAGTGTTGGTATTTTGGGGACAGAGCACAGAAATTTGATGACAGTGCAGCCTGAACCAGTAACCAAAGCTGACTGCAAAGCGCCACACACAGCATTAGGCAGCTGAAAATAAAATATGAGGAGGAATTCAAGGCTGAGAGTGCAGAGCAAGGTGCTGTGCAGCCGTGGCTGCTCGGCAAGGGAATCTCCCAAGCTCCTGCACACAGTTCCACGAGTGCCAGCGCAGCACTGGCACCTGGTGTGTGTCTGTGCCCTCAGGGAGGGACAGGCAAGGGAACTCAGCGGCTGCACGGGTCCCAGCGCTCCCCTGCACTGCTCCAGCTCCTTCCCTGCCAAGGAGAGGGATTGGCACAGTCCAGAACAGCACTGAAAAGGCCCGAGTGTAGGAAGGAGGGATTTTTACCCAGCACAGCCGAGCACTCCCGAGCCTCGGTGGGGCCAGCAGGGCGACAGCAGCGTCAGGGGGCTGCAGCAGCTGACAGCGAGTGAGCAGCCCCTGGGCTGGGCAGTGCCCCAGCGAGCCCCTGGCACTGAGCTCAGGGATCCCAACACCTGCCCTGCACCCTCACCCACACGGGACAAGGCTGGCACGGCACCCCCAGCTCCCCTTCCGGAGCCAAGCTCCATTCCCAGCCCCTGAGCAGCAGAGATGCTCCCCCACGGGCTGCCCCTGCTGGGAAGCAGCGCCCAGAACAGCCCTGGGAGGAGCCCTGTACCTGCACTCCCACAGTTTTGATTGGTAGCAAGAAGGCATTCAGTGAATGTAGGCTTGTGATCTGCATCAGCTTCTCCTGGTCCTCCTCACTCGTGCACGCCTTCACCCTCTGCAGCAGCGTGTGAGGCTGGCCAAGGATGCAGAACAATAAACTGGAATTAAATAAAGCTCCCAGGCCCTCAACCAGAACTTGCACAGCACAAATAAAATTGTTATTTAAGTAACTGTTTGCTTAGTCTACATTCACCCCTTGGAACTATTTAAAAGATACCTCTCATTTGACAATTTAACACTAGCAAAAGCACTTTTCTGTGTTTACACTGTATTTTAAGCTGAAGCTCTCCAAGGCCATAGGGGAAGCTCTTTTCCTGTGCTCATTTTCCCCTTCACAAAGCTGCACTTTTCAGTTTTATGGCACCACAATTCCATCTGTTTTAAAGGAAAGGCAGATGGAAATCCCTGCCCTTCAGGATTTATCAAAAAGGTTCTGGAAGTTGTTTTGAACTCACACCTCAGAGCAGACCCCTCTAATGACTCTCAGCCACCACAAAGGGCAGAACAGTCAGGAGATGTGCAAGTGAAACATCGCCCATTAAAAACTCCAGGTTTTGGATCAGGGCACCTGGGCAGCACCAGCTCCTGGCTCCTGCACTCACATCCACACACCCAGTGATTTCTGGGCTCTGCAAACCTGGAATGTTACAGCTCTTTCAGCAGGGAAGATCTTCTCCTGACACTAAGTGATCTCATCTGCACTAAGTTTAACTACAACAGAATTTATTATTTGAAAGGTAAATAAAGTTCAATTTTCCAGAAATGGAAATTAAGAAATTCAACACTTGCACCAGTCACAGCACTAAAAACTCCACCAAACAGCTTCCATTGAGCTGTGCTGGGAGGCAGCATTCCTTAAAGAGCACAAACCAGTCCTTTTAACCTTTTAGCAGACTAAACCTCACTGCAGGTCATGACAGAACCATCACTAAAAATTAAAATTTAGAATTTCCTTACCTTCTTCACACTTGCAGAAAAATCTGCAACTATTTTCAAGATGTTGTTTGTTTCTGGGAAATCTTTGCACACGTAAGGTTCTTCAGCACAGATCACTCTGATTGCTAGGCCAGGACCTGCAAACCAACATTGAAAAAACATTATCCCAAACAACAGGAAGCTGGTTTTCACCTGAAAATGTGGAACAGTGAGTCACTCACTGAGCACTGTGTATTTTGCCATGGTATCTAGGCTTCGGTTGTCTTAACACCCTCAAAGACAGAAAGAAACCAACCCACAATTACCCACTTTGCTGTCTTCTGGTGGAGAACTCGAGTTAGAAATGTTGAGCATTTACTTCCAAGACAGCAAATGCCCCTTGGAGAGGCAGAGCCAGGCCATTATTCCATGGAAGATCCACGTGGCAGCTCAGGCAGCGTGGCAGCTCAGGCAGCACTCACTGCACTTATTGAGAACTCCTGTTTTGGCTTCTCCCACCAAAACCAAACAAAGGCAGTGAACTCAATTACAAAACACTATGTGTATTTATCAAGCTGCTCTCAAAATCATCTTTTCCTGAAAGACTTTTTTTTAGGTAAAAACCTAAATCGATTTTTTTCTGTGTTTAGAGATCAGTTTTATACTCAGACATACTGCAGTTATTCTGGATCTGCTGAAGAACCCTGCTGTGATCCCCCAGCTCCCTTACCTGGGAAGGGATGCCTGCAAACCAGCTCTTCAGGAAGACCAAGTTCTCTTCCCAGCACTCGCACTTCATCTTTGTGAAAGTCTTTCAGTGGTTCTATTACTTTACCCTAAAAAAAAAATTAAAAAAATAAAAATAAAAAAGGCAATTTACACTCCAGCTCACTTATCCAAACAAAAAGCCTCAAATGTTTGGGTTCTTGGCACCCAAACTGGCCTGACCTCACAGCACCAGTGCCAAGGATTCCATAAACACTGGAAAGAAATTCCATGTGAATGCGGGCTTTGTAGAACAGCTGCAGGACAGAGGGTGAGACCAGGGAGTTCCAGTTTGTGCCAGAAGAGTCCGTGGCTCCAGCAGAGCAGACAGAGCTGTCGGGTCAGGCTGGCTCTGCCTGCACAAATTCAGACCTTTCCCGTCTTTGCTGGATGTTCAAACCAACCCCAAAGCCTTGAAAATGCTTTGTGCAGGGGTCAGTACCAGAAATGGGGATCATTTGTTCTCTCCTGTGAGTGGAGCTGGTGATAACTGAGCACCTTCCAGCAGCTTGCCGGGTGAGGTCTCTCTCCTGTGCTGGCTCTTCCTTAGGGTATTTTACAATACAGCTGGAGAACTCACCATTCTAATGCCAGAAAAACAAATCAGGGCAGCCTCCTGCCTCTGCCTCACACACTAATACTAAAGAGCTGTGCACAGAGAAATGTTTAAAAAGCTTCTCTGGACTTCACACAAACAGACCCAAGGCAACAAAAGAGAAGCAATAAAGCACAAGTCACAACAGAATCTCAGGGGCCGTGTCACAGCAGGGTCCCACCAGTGCAGGACAGTCACAGTGGCACAAGGGAGAAGTTTTGCTTGTGGACCCTCAGCCCCCCGGGAGCGCCAGGAGCAGCCGGCAGCGCCGTCCCTCACCTCCTCGCGCAGCTTGCGGATCAGCTCCGTGTCGTTGTGGTGCGTTTTGATCACCTCAGCCTTGCCGCTGGCCACCAGGGAAGCGCTTTCGATGAGGTCGGGCCTGAGGGTTCCCTGAGCAAGAAAAACCTCCTCGGGTTTCAGGTTCATCTCTCCGATGACCTCGTTGGCAATCTGCAGAAAAAGGGACAGTTCCGGCACTCGGGGGCTGTCAGAGGTCGCAAGGAGGACAACGAATTGTCCAACAAACGACACAGAGCTGCAAAAGCACAACCAGTCAGCAGCCTGATGATGACACTGTCCCACTGCTCAAACAGGCCTGCAACCCCACCTTTTGTTCAACAGAAAATGGAAAAAATATCTCCAGAGTACAGGAACATCCCTGCCTGTTAAATATTCTCCCTGTCACTTACCAAAGGCTTCCTGGGTCATCCACAGCTTACAAAAGCACTGATACCACTGATCAAACAGTAAGAGATGGACCCAAGAATCACAATATTTTAAAAATTCAACCAAAAACCAAATAAACATTACCTTAACAAAGGTGTCACCAATGATTTTTCTCTTTTCTTCAGGACTTGTAGTCATATTTAAGGTCTTGCTAATTCTTTTACGTGGAGTTCTGTCCTCATCTGAGATGGGCAGAGTTGTTGTGCCATTATAGAATGAATGGGCTGCATTCACCACTGCAGGAAATCACAGGGATTTTTGTTTTGACAAAATCAATAAAGATTTTTATGCAGCTCACAAAATAAAAGTTTCAACTTACTGCTTTAAAGAAGAACCCCAAAAATAAAAATCATTGCGGCGCTTTGACTATTAAGCGCATTGAACAGGGCTGCTCAATACCCCAAGAATTAATTTTTACAAAAGCCTTTTATGTCCCTTATTAACCTATTACTTTTCCCATATTGTGAGATTAGGCAGCCACATGCAAGCCCAGTTCTTGCTTCCCTCTTAGATTATAATTTGCTTGCTTTAAATAGTTTACAAGACAGTGTTTCCCCAAGGCCCTTCTGCAACCAAAATTAAATGATGCACTATTTACTCATGCTACATTATGCCTCTTAATTTAGAGAGGCTCCCAACCCAGAGATCAGCTGGGAGGCTCTCTGGCATCTTTTACCAGCACTGAACTCCATGACCTACAGAAAGAGCATTTGCAGCAAAGGGATTCCCTCAATTTGTTCCTCTGGCTGCCTGCCAGAGTGCAGGTTTACTGCTCCACAGAGTGCGAGAGTAAGACACGGATTTTCCACAAAGGAAAAAAAAAAAAAAGTAAAAATAAAACTTAGAAAAATGCATCTAGAATAAAGCTCAGGACACTGCAGCCCAGCCTGCACAAGACACAGAGCCCCAGAGCAGGCAGCTACTGCTCAGAATCCACCAGCCAGGCAGGACAGAGCAGCTCGTGCTGTTGGCACAAACTCTCTCTTCCCTGACCTCCTCATACTTGAGGTACAAAAAAACCTCTGAGCCTTCTCATCAGCCACGTCTGGGCACTTTCTGCTCTCTCAGTGAACTCCTTCACAGAATCATAACGGTTGGAAAAGACCCCCCAGATCACCGAGTCCAACCTTTGACCAATCAACACCTTGTTCTCAAAAAGCCACTCCAAAACAACTAAAATGCACCTCTTTAAAAGCCAGAAAAAATGCCTTGAAGAAGTCATTTTGGCTACAGTAGCATTCAATCACCCAAATGAGCTCACAGTTGACAAAGGAAGAGACTCAGGATAAGAAATGAATTCCCAAGTGTTAATCAGGATACTGGAGAAAGTGGAAATCCAGCGAGTTCTGCAGCAGCTGAACAGGATCCCTCAGCAGAGAAGTGACCAAGGCACAAATCCACTGCTCTGCTGTGCCCCACCTGCAGTTACCAGCCACCAACACCTAAAGAGCTGGGGCAGCTCACTGCATGTTGCAATCAAGTGAATAAGGCCTAACATTTGAGGTTTAAATTTTGTGAGTGGGTTCAGGTGGTTCCACATCACCGACCCGGCCACGGTACACGAGCCTGGGACCAGCACATCAGTGAAACCCAGCACGAAGGGCAGGTTTTGGGAGAGGTCACAAACGGTGTAAGGAACGTTGAGCAGGAACGTGGTACCTTTCACTTGGATGCCCAGCTTCTTGAGGGCCTCCTCCACGGCCTGGCTCTCCCTCTTGCGCATGAAGCCGTTGTCGATGTGCACGGCGATGACCTGGTCGCGGTTCAGGGCGCGGTTCAGCAGGGCCGTGCACACCGTGGAGTCCACGCCCCCGCTGAGCAGCACCTGGCCAGGGCAAAGGGGAAAAACCCCACGCTGGGTCAGCCGGCCACGGGAACGTGCTGACACACAGCTGAGAGCAGGACACTGACCCACAGCCGACGCCTGGCAAGGGAATCGCGAACAAGGCGCCGCCCCAGCCGCGCGACTTCCCTAACGCCCGGCAACGTGCGACCCAAACCACGACAGCTCCCTACGTCCCACACCCCAGCAACTGCCAGGGTTTCTGCCAACCAGCCCCCAGCTCCGACTCAACTCACCAGGACCTTTGAGGAGCCCACCCTCTCTTTGATGTTCTGGATGCACTGGAGCTCTCTGTTCTCCACGGTGAAGGTGCCGCTGCATCCCGCAATGTCGTACAGGAAATTCTTCAGGATCATCTTCCCGTTCACGGTGAGGCTCACCTCAGGGTGGAACTGTGCTCCGTAGAGTTTTTTAGACTCATTTGCTATGCCTGGTATCCACGACAGAACAAAAAAATCAATAAATAAGCTGGAACTGAATGCGTGCCCAAGTGAAGCAAGAGACTCCGAGTGGCTCTTTGGGATTCAGTAACTCCAGTGGCTTTCAAACCCCAAATTCTAAGGTCTCACGATTTCCTCTGACAATCTGTGTGTGATGTTAAAACCCTGCTTTCAGTACCTACATTATTCTTGCTCAGTTGAACATTCATGCAATATTAAATACAATAACAAGTTAATAAAGCTTTAATTATTAAACAGTGCTTGACTTGTACTGTTACAGTGCAAAACCCAAACCCCACTGGCACTGCACACCACAGTGCAGGTTTCCCTCTCCCCTGCCTTAAGGGCACAGAATATTTTATTTCTAAGACAAAAAACACATGCATGCTTTAAAATAACACAAACTATACAAATAATGTTACCTTTAACCACATTTAAATCAGGGCCATTCCTTTTAAAGTCTATTTCTTTATTATCATGACAGCTCGACATGCAAACACACACCAGAAATTGTTAAAAACAATTCATTTACTTGGCAATTAAATAACAAGAGCTATTACTCTGTTCCCATTTGGTTCTATCTCCTGTCTGCCATAATTCCATCCTTTAACCAACATTATCAAAAGATAAATTCAGGATAAGATAAATACCTGCTATGATGTTCCCAGACTGTGCCACCACTTTGAATCCATCAGCTACTTTATCCACACTATCTCCATGAGTGAGGAGCACAAGCTCTTCCTTCTGAAGGCCCCTAAACCAAGATTAAAAACTAGAATCAGCTCAAGAAAGAACAAAGACCTCACTCCCTGCCTTTCCAAGAGATGCCCTGAGGGATTCCAACAAAAGCACATCTTGACAGACCAGAGCATTTGAAATGTCTGCAGGATTTCCTTCCCAGGAACGGCCACCTCCAGCTTTATGCTTCCCTTGGGAGCTGCCTATGTCTCTGTACAACACAGCCCTCCTGCAAGAAGGAATTGATCTTAATTCTGAAAGGTTTGTGGGTTTCTCCCTATAAACACCCCAGTATTGAAGTCCCCTCCTGGACATGGGGAGCCACCTGGAGTCAAGTCAGGATACTGGGAGTCCTGCTTTTTATTTCAACAAAGCAAACTCCTCTTGTTCAAAACCATGTGTTTTCAGGACAATTTGGGCACATCAGACAGTTCTGCAGGAGCCCTACAGAGGGAAGATAATAAGACTAGAACACCAGGGAGGAGTAAATGGTCAGACTTTCTACAAGGAACTTGAAAGCCATCGACAAAATTATCGAGAAATCTAATTCTGGTTTATAAAACATCAAAAAGCAATTTTGAAGGAAGGTAGAAGAACGGGGTTGGACTTTCTGTGCCCTTTCCAAAACTGGATGGGCACCAACAAATACAAGAGCACTGCAGAGCAGGAGATGAGCTTAACTCAAGTGTTCTCAGGTCACAGTGCACTTACAGCATCCCAATGAAGACTCTGAAATAAGGGGTTTATACAATATTCCCAGCAAATACATCTGCTTTTCTAGAGTCAGTTGGAAAGTTATGCCCAAGTTTTTGTTTCAATGAGTAACCTGCTCATCTGTGAACACATCTGTGAAAGTTTTATTAGAAATTATCAGGTAATACCACTCATATTTTTTTTTAATATTTAATATTCCTCTCATCCAGTCACCCTTTCCCAGACTGATACTGCTTTGAGAACTGGAAGTGTCTGTGCACCTGAAGAGTGAGCAGGTGTTGTCCAGGGTGATGCTGAACACTCCATCCTCCCGAACGCTCTTCTTGTGCACCGTCCCTCCAAACACCTTGTTCATCATCTGCACAGCAAAAAGGACTCCATGAGAAAGCACCTCACAGCCTGCACCACTCCTCCCCTCACTCTGACTGGCAACACCTCACCACATTCCTGCTGCTTTCCAAAGTTACAAGAATTCTCTTCAGAATTAATCTTTGCTCTGGGCTCGTTCCCCTCTGCCAGCACAGCTGGGGGCCACTGCCACACACAAGGAGCAGAAACCCACAGGCAGAGATGCGCAAAATAAGGGATATTCCACAGTGCACAGCTCCTTCCCTCAGAACTGGCTGCTCTGCAAAACCAGCTGAGTATCTGAGGCCACGTCAAAAACATGAATTTATTCCCTCGAATAAAGTTTTCCCCTGAATTATTTCCCTTGAATAAAATAAAAGTTTTACGCTAGAAACAGCTCATGCCCAAACACTGCTCCACTCATTTCCAGGAGAGGTGCCTTCTTCAGTACCAGCTGGGCAGAACTAATGAGTGACTGACAGGTTCTATTTACTCTGACAAAACCAGGGAGTGGGGAACTCAATTCACAGCACTGCAGCAAAGAAAAACCATTTATGTAACTGATCCCAGACTGGTTTGGGTTGGAAGGACCTTAAAGCTCATCCCATTCCATCCCTGCCATGGGCAGGGACACCTTCTCCCATCCCAGGCTGCTCCAAGCCCTGTCCAGCCTGGCCTTGGGCACTGCCAGGGATCCAGGGGCAGCCACAGCTGCTCTGGGCACCCTGTGCCAGGGCCTGCCCACCCTCATAGGGAAGAATTTCTCCCTAATCTCTAACCCAAATCTGCCCTCCTTCAGTTTAAGGCCATTCCAAGATAAGGCAGAGCCAAGAGAGGAACACACAGCGAGCTCAGGTTATGAATTAAACGCCCCTGTGGCACTGCCTGTTTGGAAAGCAGCCCCTTCAGCCCTGCACCTTCGGTTCATGCACACATGAGCCCCAGAAGGTGGCTGTGGCCAAGCAGATTTAAGGGCTGGAGTCACTCCTGGAGCTCCTTCCCAGCCCCACAGACCCTGTGCTATCTCCCCACAGCACCTGCATCCCATAGCAGATCCCAAGCACCGGTTTTCCTATTGTGAATATGGCTGGGTCGAACCACGGCGCATCTTCTGCATACACAGAGTTTGGTCCTCCAGATATGATGATGGCTCTGCAGACAGAACATGAAGAGATCATTAGTACAAATACACTGTTTACTTTGAAATCTGTTTACGTGAAGCATTGACACTGTCTCATACCACTCTTAGAACTGGTACTTTCTAACAGACATTTTGGCACAGATATCCTAAAGTGTGGCTTCATTTGTGCTGTCAAACCCAGCGGGTTTTCCGAGAGGTATTTCCCCAGTTTAAACAAAGTCAAATATAAACCACCATAAAAAGTGCCTGTATTTTAAATTTCTCATAGCCAACCATCAGCTACAAGAAAAGCAGGATGGCTGGGACAAATGCAGAGTAATCTGCCAAAGATATATATATATACACACACACACACACACACAGAGTTTAAGAAGTCTGTGACTTTTGGAGGGGAGCTGCAGTCAAAAACTCCACTCCCAAATCCCCAAATCTTCTGAAAAAGAAGTCCCTTAATCCATTCTGGTTATGCAGAGATGGCATTAGCAACAAGTTGAGAATTACAAGTGCAGTACACGCAGTCATGTAGGGTTTGAAGCTAACACTTCACACTATAAAAGAAACAAAGGGGAAGAGAGAGTTTTTGCAAACCATAATGATTTACAAGACCATGAACTGCAGAAGCACCAGTTGGGCAACACTTTTGGCCTCGGCCCGGGATCGAGCAGGGCTGTACCAGACCTTGGACTCAGAACTGTTTGTCTCACAGAGGACATCAAACTTGTTCCGAGCCAGAAATGCAAAACCAAACGAGACGGAAGTTGCATAAATGGGATTAAATGTATCTAATAATTCTCCCAGCATTAGTTCCAAGCAAGTACTGACAGAACAGAGTTTTTCTGGCTCTGAGCAGCAGGAACAGGCACTGTGCTACCCACACCCGCCTGTGCCACCAACAGGAGCAGCCCTGCAGGACCAAGCCCAGGCACTGAGGTCACCTGCACCCCCCCAGCTCCCCTGCAGTCCAGGAGGGAGCAGCTGGAAGAGGCAGCATTGATTTCCCTGCCCACTGGGATCTCCAGGCCAGCTCTGGAACCAGCGCAGCTGACTGGGTGTAGTTTTACATCCGAAGAGCTCCTCCCTGCTGGTCTTGCAGAGCACTTCTGGTCAGCCTGGAGACACGCTGGATTTCCTGAACCTGAGCAGTGTCCATGCCTGCTGGCATTACTGCTCCAAGTAACTCCATGAACATTTGCTCAAGTGCCAGATGTACAGAACACTGTTTAATATTAATTAGAATCACAGAATATGCTCCTGGAGCTCTGGCAGCCTCGGGGCAGTGCCCATTCCCTGGGGAGCCTGGGCAGTGCCCAGCACCCTCTGGGGGAAGAACCTTTGCCTGATCTCCAGCCTAAACCTCCCCTGACACAGCTCCAGCTGCTCCTTTGGGTTCTAGGAAGGAATTAAAGGAATACAGCCACATCTATAGACTGAGCATTCTTATGAGAAGTCAAAGCAGTTATACACTGCTCTAGTCAAAAAGCACAGTTTTAAAACCTGGGTTTTTCCATGCCAGTTGAAATTTGACATAATACGGAGAGGTTTGCACTGTGCCCAAGTATCAAAGTAAAAAAAAAAAAATGAGTTGAGGCTGAGAGAAGGACTTGCATCTTCTCAGCCGTGCAGGAGCAGTCAGAACGAGCACAGGATGCAGACTCTGCAAGCCTTCCTGCAGCACCCTGTAATTTCCTGCACACTTGCCTGTGTTGGTATGAATATACCTTTCTCTGGTTTACCCTAAACCCCTTCCCAAACAACCCGACCCAGCTCTGGAAAGCCCCTTTGCACTGGATTACAGGCACCTCAGGAACCACATAAAAACACCAAGGGGAAAATGTGTGCATCGATACCCCAAGTCAGGACTCCTGCCAGAGCTCAGTGCCAGAGTCCAGACTAAAACCAGAGCCAGGATCTTGTGGGAAATGCTCATGTCCATGTCACATTTAGATGACACTTCTCACTAGAGAGTGTTCTGAACACTGAGGAGCTGGCTTTTTAAACACAACATGTAAATATGATTTAGCAGAATGTTGGCCCTTGCTGCCCATCTCAAACCTCAGCACAGCCCCAAGTGCAGCTCCACGAGCTGCAACGAGGGAACCTGACTGTTCCCAGGACATGGAATATGCACCAAACCCCTGCAGTAGGACCACAGACTCATTTTCGCAGTGACCACTCCTGTTGATCTGTTGGGTTTGTTGACTGACCCACGCTGAGCACATAAGCAGGTTTTGTGGACACACACAGTTATTGACCAACCTGGGTGACCTGAAACCACCACCCCAGCCTTGAGAAGTGACCTGGATGAAGAGGCTCTGCCACATTTTACAGAGCAGCTATTTGCAATGACAAGTCCTACAGGTCTAATCCCAACACTCTGAACAACTTTCAACTCTTCTGAAGTTCTTCCCAGTACAAACCTGCATCAACATATATACTAGTCACTGCTTCACAAATTACCATTGATTGGAAAAACGCACTTCTGCAGCAGTCTTATCTGTTAGTGAGCACAACCAAAATCCCGTGTGCACCGTATTTCCGGATTTGTACCAAACTGACAAGTAAGTACAAATCTTTGGTGAATTGTAGACTTCAGGGTATTTATTCTCCCACACACAGAAGACATGTATATCCTAAAAAGCCTAATAAAACATGAAAAATTAATGTACAAAGTACTAAATAATTCTGAGACCTTTTGTTGCTGCAAACAATGAGTGGCAGTGTCAATTAGGGGTTTTTTTAGCTGCTTCCCAGAAACATCTGGCATGATTTACTATATCTTCAATATCCAAGTTTGTTAGTTAAATTTTAAAAAAATAAGTAGGAAAATGATTTTTTTATAAACCAAAAAAACTTGTTTCCTTGACTAACAGCTACCCCAGTTCAACAGGTAAAACAGCAAAATCATCTGCATTTCGGCAGATATTTAAAATGCAACCTCTTGAACGATGCTTAGGAATTGAAATGGTTAAAATGACATTAAGAAACGAATGTCCAAAAGAGATGGATGTCCAAAAAAGGCACTGAGAGACAAACGTCCAACACTCTGCTATCTCTGCCCAAGCGTCCCCAGCAAAGCCCGGGCGTTGCTGTGGCCACGCTCAGACAGAACCGCCGGCAGCACTGGGGTGGGAGCACAGGACAGAGAGGAGGGGGCAGGCGGCGGGAGGGACGTACCGGAATCCCTGCTCGCGGATGGCGAAGGCCGGCGTCTCCAGCGGGAAGATCTCGGACTGCACGAAGAGCTCGCGCACGCGCCGGTCGATGACCTTGCCGTACTGCGCGCCCGCGTCCAGGATCACCACGGCGCCCTCGTAGTGGTGCTGCCCATCCTTGAGCTCTGTCCCGGCGTTCTCGGGCTGTGAACGGCACCCGCGTCAGCAATCCCGCGCAAGCACCGAGCCACGCGGCTGGAAAAGGCCTCCGCGAGCGGCCTGAGTCCAGCTGTCCACCCAACCCCACCACTGAACCGTGCCCTCGAGTGCCACTGCCACACACTTCTGGAACCCTCTCTCGGGGATGGTGACCCCACCACCGCCCTGGGCAGCCCGCTGCAATGCTTCACAAAGCTTTCTGTGAGGAAATGTTTCCTGAGATCCGGCCTAAAGCTCCTCTGGCTTTACACTGACAGCCCACTGACTAAGCCAGGTCTCTTTAACAACTAACATGTGCGAGGCTTTGCTAATTAGCTATGCTAATTTATGATAAAAATGACAAAGACAAGCCAAGAAACTTCAAAACAAGAAAAAAATCTTGAAGATTGTAAGGACTGGTTGGGGCACTGGCAAGATAAAGGGGCTGGACACCAGCACAGCACATCCACCCCAAGGAGCCACACAGACACGACACCCCCATCCCCAAATCAAACAGGGCACAAATTAGGGAAGAAAAATGCTAATGACCTAATGAAGGCAGAGCTTTCCACAAGCAAGAGCTCATACGCCCAGATCACCACCTGCAGCCTCTCCATCTTTTTCCATTTTCCAGTTCCACATGAACCTCACCACAAGCCCATGAGAACTGAGAGCATCAGCCTTTTTCTCAGGCAAAACAGCACAAAATCAAACAAAAAATGTTCTTCCCCGTCACGCTGCCTCATATGCTGAACTTCACTTGACATTACCTCCTGGAGGGGATAAAAAGGAGAAATTGAGAACAAATGTTGCTGCTAAATGATTAAAAAAAAAAACCCAACACATTTTGAATACAGTATTTGAGCAGACTGCATGTTGGAACAAAGCAGTGGTTCTCTCTGAGCCCCTTACGTCTGAACTGCTTGGCCAACTTTGGCTGAATCTGAAAGAGTGCTAAAAAACACAAGGCCAAGTTTCTTCTTTAAAAAAAATTGTGAAAAGAGGCAGCTATTCCATGGGAGTGTTCTTATCGGAGCATCTCCAAGGAAGAATGAACAATCACGCTCTAACACCAAAAATTTGCTGCCTAAAGAACTTACTTCTTTTGGAGTGTTCTTCCCCTAACTTAGAGCTTTCCCTGCTTCCTTGCCAATGCAGTTTGGTGAAGGACAAACTGGGAAGGGTTTTACTTTGGCAAATGCTGCCTCCAAACATCTTGGAGCTCCATTTCGAGTTTTACTGATGGCAGGTTGGAGTTGTCCTGCTCATTTGGACCAGGCAGCAGAACCTCCAACCCAGGACTCGCCTGTGTTCTCATCACTGCTGCTCAGGCATCTCCACCTGGGGCAGGAATTCACCCCAGACTGGCCACAGGTGATTCTGGACATCATCCTCCTGCTGGGAGACAATCTCCCAACAAACACACTGCAAACTTGCAAAGTTCACACCAGCTGGAAGAGGTTTTATCTTAATTAAAGGACATAACTGGGGAAAAAAAAATAGCGCTAAATCCCTCAAAAGCCTAAATCCAGGTTAAAATCAGATATTTAGTTTTTATCCTTCAGCTGGCAGCCAAGTTGCCTGATGGGGAGCTCTTAATGACTTTTAGTCCTGGGTTACACAACAAAACATGCACATGTAGAAAGAGAGCAGCCTTTAGCAGCAGAGGCCCCTTCACACCCCCCGTCAGGCAGAGTCACCAGGACTGTCCTCCCTTCCAGTGTGTGGGAGGGAATCACTTCTGGAGTGATTCTGGGCATTTTCACCTGGCAATTTCTAAATTAGCAGCTCTTGCGAGACAGGCCACCATCCTCATTCTTTCCTGAGCCCATCTTGGGGAAAACACTACTCCTGGCAGCGCTGTTTTTTTAATTTCAGATCTTTAATTGTTTCAAGAGCAGTAGGTTGTGTCATTTAGGGACAGAGCTCTGCAGCCCTCTCATAAAAAGAGACTGAACAGAAGTTACTGTTGGTGTCAGCTCAGCTGGACTGATAGCCAAGCATCCACACCTGTAGCTAATAAATAAATCTGGTTTTCAGTGCCCTGCCCTGAGATCTTTTGGGCAGGCAGGTGTGGTTAACAGGGCATGAGCAACACCTGTGGGGGAGACAGGAGTGTGAAAACAGAAACAGCACGAAGTTACATCAGGAGGAGCTTGAGAAACACTGTGAAAGCAGCACAGGGAGGTCTGTACCCTGAATCCGCACCTCCCTCAGATCCCAGCAGAAGCAGGACAGCAATCCAGACTCTTTAGAACTAACCAGACAAGCAGAACTGTAAGGAGGTTCAGGACTAAGAGAGCCCAGTGTACACTACCATAAATCACAGGCTGAAAGAGGAAAGGAAAAAAGGCAGCAGTCAGCACAGGATCTGGCTTTACTTATTTAAAGGCACAGTTCCAAAGCGAGGGGTTTTAAACCGAAATTTACCAAAGGAAACTTCATTAAATGAAATCCAAAAAGGAACAGATGCTGTTCATGTGCAGCCAACATGGCAGCTGAGCTCTGTACACCACAGGCGTGCCAGCAGAGATTAAGAGGACACCAGACAGCCCAGCTCCTGCAGGGACGGGGCTTATGGAGCCAGCACCTCTTCCTGCTGGGCATTGAACAGTCTCTAATGAAAGCTCCTTTTCCCCCCAGTACAGGTATAACTAGAGCTCCTTGTCTTCTGGTCTATTCGCACAAAAATCCGGAGAACTCGCTGGTTTTGAGCCCTCCTGTGGAAGCTGCTCTGACACCTGTCCCAGGCAGTCCACGCGCTGGGGCAGAGGCACCGCACTGCTGTCCCCAAGAGCAGGACTAAAAACTTGTGCACACCGAGACAAGAAAGTCTCTATTCAGCTAATTCAAATCACAAGTCACCCTGAAAACCACAGACCCGAGCCACCTGAGCCGTGCAGCCACCCCTACCACAGCAATCCTGGAGGACAAAAATCTTCCATCACTGCTGTTCTTCTGGTGTCAAAGCCAAATAATTCTGAGCTCTCTAGCAAGCTAGAGAGAACTAGCTCTCTAGGAGAATTGGCACCAGGCTTGCACTACCAGCCAAGGACACTCCAAATCCTATTCCTCACGTACCTGCCTAGCGCCTTAAACTGAGTGTGCAGGTTCCTAACAGCCCACTTGTGCAGAACCAGGGGATTTTTCAGCATTTCACACACCCATATGCTCGCAGGTTGGTCATTAATGCAACTTATAAACCACATTTCCATACAGACTGGTCCTGTTCTGGAGTACCGGGAAGCAGCAGCTCCTCTGTCCGAGCCCTCAGCCCTGAGCTTTCACCTGCACTAGTAACTCAGGACAAGCCTAAACCAGAAGCCTTGATCTCGCACTTTCAAGCCAGCACAGGTTTTATAAGAGTTTAATTGTTTCCCTGTGGTGTTAAAATTAAGCAGGTCTAAGAATACTCACTCGTATTTCAAAGTATAACAGGAAAGCAGCTCCCTCAAACTCAGGCCATCCCCCAGACCGAGACAAGAGCCCCCAACCCATTACCTCAGGGAAGCTTTAACAGACCTGAGTCTCATGCAGGTGTCCACGGGCTGCTGGGACCTGGTCCCTGCAGAAACTGCTCTTACTCCTGCAGGATGCGCCACGAGCTCTATCCATCGCCAGCACTGGCAGGGAGAACTGGAGCCCCCAGGAGCAGTCCCGGCCAGGAAAGGAGTGTGTGACCATGGCCAGGGAAAAATGTGCCAGAAAACTTACACAGGGATCAACCGAGCACTCATAAAACCCTTCAGAGCCACAGCTTCTTACAAACCAAATAAAGAGCCGAGAACAAGGCACGAGAGGAGCACCCAGGAGCAGCCCCGGCCAGGAGAGGAGGTTGTGAACACGGCCGAGGAAAAGCGCGTCAGAAAACTTACACAGGCACCAAGCGAGCACTCAACCCCCGCAGAAGTCACGGCTTTTCGCAAACTACATAAAAAACCCAGAACAAGTCTTTTATCCTGCTACAGCAGCGGCTTGGGGCAGCTTGCAGGGCTTGGCTGAGGAGCTGCGTTACCGAAAAAGAGCGGCAAGTTCCCAAGGCGCACGGGTCGCTCCCGGCCCGGCGGGCAGAGGCGCACGGACACGCGCGGGCCCTGCGGCTGCGGCGGGACACGGCCCATGCGGGGGGAGCAGCGGCCCCCGGGCCGGGAGCGCTGCCCGCGCCGCCGAACGAACCGAACCGAGCCCGCGGCCCCGGCCGGGAGCGGGGGCACAGCCGCGCAGACCCCGGCGGCGCAGGCCGGGGCGCGCGCCGCNGGGCAGCGCGCCGCAGAACAGCCCCGCCGGAGCCCTGCTTGGGGCATTAATCAGTTAATTAATGAATTAGCACCCTGCGAGCAGCCGGGGCTGCGGCTGCGGCGCGGACGGCCTCCGTTCCCCGCAGTTCCCGTTCCCCGCCTGGCGCCGCTCCCGGGCCGCCGGGGCCCCGCCATGTGCCCGGCCCGGGCGAGCAGGGCCGGGCCGGGCGGCACCCCCGGGCCCCGCGGCCGCAGCACTGACCTTGGTGTCCCCGTTGCACAGGGCCATGGGGGCGGCGGGCAGCGCGAAGAAAGGGCCGCGAGGAGCCGCGGCCGCCGCGCCGCGATGAGCTAATGCCGCCCGCGGGAGGAGGA
>VXBT01000020.1:0-12717 GCA_013400235.1 Oriolus oriolus | reverse complement strand
CGGCACGGCCGCTCCGGCGGAAGGGGAGGAGCGGCGGCGGGGTCAGGGGCGGGACGGGGATGCGGGGACACGGCGGGGACACGGCCCGGCCTCTCCCGGAGACCCCCGTGCGCCTCCCGGCAGCTCTGGGGGTGTTTGGGCTCCGGGGGCTTATTTTGGTCTATTATCAGGGCAAAAACAATCAGAGCTTTGCAGTGAGTGGGTTTTCGTGCGTCAGCATCCTACGGTATCATGGGATCACTGGTTGGCTTGGGTTGGGAGGGACCTTAAAGCCCATCCCGTCCCACCCCTTCCATAGACCAGGGTCCTCCAAGCTGGCCTTGGACAGTGAGCCTGCTCGGTGAATTCCCCAGCGGACACCAAGGAACGTGACTGCATCCGTGGAACCCTCCTGGAGTGGTCCCGGGGTGGTTTTGATGCCTTTCCCTGAACATCAGTTTAAATAGAGGGAATGAAGGAAGGAGTGAATGAAGGAATTCAGGTTAAGGTGAAACCACACACTAAGCATCTGTTTCTGCTGTCAGATTCCAAACAGTTCTGTCCTGAGGCTGATAAAAATGTACAGGTTTTTTTACGATTTTGTTCCAAATCGGGTTTTTTGGTCTGTTGTTTTTCGGGTCTGTTGTTTTTCTATTTACTCTGTCGTTCAAGCAGGGTCATCTCAGACCACACGGCACAGGATAAGTGTCCATATAGGTCTGGAATACCCCCAGTAAAGAGACTCCACATCCTGTCTGGTCTCTTCCAGTGCTCACAGGAAAGATCTTCCTCCTGTCCAGGCGGAACTTCCTGGGCAGCAGCTCCTGCCCATTGCTCTGATGCCATTGCTGCGCCCCCGGAGCACAGTCTGGGCCCTGCTCAGATCCCTCCCTGCACACAGGGACACCCAGGGCTGAGGGCCCCTCTCAGCTGGGGCTCCTCTCGAGCCTGAACAGCCTTTCCCGGGCAGGGAGATGCTCCAGTGATCCCGGTCCGCTCCCGGTGCCGGTGCCCCCCGCCCGTCAATCAGGGTCAGGGGGCGGGGCTTTGCCTGACGTCACTCGCAGCGCACCAATGGGGCGCGGCCACGCCTGGCGCTCGCGGGGCGGGGCGGTTCCCTCAGCGCGGCGGCGCCGGGGCCGCTCCCGGGCCGTTCCCGCCCGCGCCGGGGCCGCTCCCGGACATGGCGCCCGCCATCGCCGCCGAGGAGGGCGGGCGGCAGCGCCGCGCCGGCACCCGCCAGCACAGCCTGGACTTGACGGGCGAGCCGCCCCCCGACGGGCTGCCCGGGGACACCGAGGCGCTGCTGCCGGCGCCGGCGCGGGCGCGGGGGTACCGCGCGGAGCTGGGCAGCATCCTGCTGCTGCTGGTGCTGTACGTGCTGCAGGGCATCCCGCTGGGGCTGGCGGGCAGCGTGCCGCTCATCCTGCAGAGCAAGAGCGCCAGCTACACCGACCAGGCCTTCTTCAGCTTCGTGTTCTGGCCCTTCAGCCTGAAGCTGCTGTGGGCGCCCTTGGTGGACGCCGTGTACCTGCGGGGCTTCGGCCGCCGCAAGTCGTGGCTGGTGCCCACGCAGTACGTGCTGGGGCTCTTCATGATCTACATGTCCACGCAGGTGGACGCGCTGCTGGGCGACGGCCACGGCCGCGGCCCCGACGTGGCGGCCCTCACCGTCACCTTCTTCCTCTTCGAGTTCCTGGCGGCCACGCAGGACATCGCGGTGGACGGCTGGGCGCTCACCATGCTGTCCCGGGAGAACGTGGGCTACGCCTCCACCTGCAACTCCGTGGGGCAGACGGCCGGCTATTTCCTGGGAAACGTCCTCTTCCTGGCCCTCGAGTCCGCCTCCTTCTGCAACAAGTACCTGCGGTTCGAGCCACAGCCCCGGGGCATCGTCACCCTCTCAGGTACGGCCGTGGCACTGCAGCCTGGGATAGAGCCATGGGATGCATTGGTTTGGAAGGGACGCCTTCCACTATCCCAGGGTGCTCCAAGCCCCAGTGTCCAGCCTGGCCTTGGACACTTGCAGGGATCCAGGGGCAGCCACATCTTCCCTGGGCAACCTGTGCCAGGGCCTGCCCACCCTCCTAGGGAAGGATTTCTTCCTAATAATAATGGTTATATCTTCCTCAGGATGCTTCTTCCCCGAGCTTGGACCCCTCTGTGGTTTGACGCTGGGAGCCAAACAGGTTTGGTTTGTCCCTTGCCCCGTGGGAAAGCACAGCCTGCTTGGAGGCTGGCAGAGCCCACTGCTACACGCACTGGACTTCAGATTTTTCTGGGCTTAAGTGTGTGAGAAACCTGCCTTGTCATTAACTTGGCTGACCTAAGCACTTTGGAGGAAATCTTTTTTTTCCTCCTAGTTTAATGGCCATGGACTAGATTACTCTTTAAAAAAAGCAAGCCAAAGTCTCCATTTGGGAGGAAGGAAAAGGGGAATTAAAAAAAAAAAGCTTCCAATATGATCTTTTTCGCAGAAGTAGAAGTGGAAGTGTTCAGGGTTGAGCTGTAGCCAGTTTCTGAAGAAAGGCCTTATTTTAGTAAATTCAAGGGGATTTGATTTTTCTCTTCAATGAATTAAATGGAGTGTGGTACTCCAAGCATAACCAGCTGTTAGTGTAGGGATGTTTCTGTTTGCTGAGGTTTGGGTTGTTTGGGTTTTTTCCCAGAAAGATTTTATGTGGTGGTTGAAGTTGGGGTATTACCCAGGAGATGCTTCAAGTGCACCTGGTTTGGTTGCAAGTTTGAGGGAGGGCAGGCACCGCTTGTGGCTGCAGTCTCAGGGTGACCCTGGCAGTGAATGAAGAGCAGATCCTCATGGTTTCAGTCTCTTCTTCCCCTCTCACACTGATTGCCTTGCCTGTGCCATCTCAGAGATCAGGTATGCCAAAACAGGCTGGAACTGTTGTGTAAAGGGTAGTTTTGCTTTCTGGCCTGCCCCTTCCTCAGGGATGAACCAGGACAGCAGTTTCCAAGAGTGCTGCGCTTGCCTTGTCTCTGCAGCTCTCAGCACTGCTTAGTCCTCCTCCCTCCCTGCTGCCAGCCTCGTGTCTGGCCTATGTCAAGGAGCACAGAGTGGCCCTCCAGGTGTCCCCGCTGGTTCCTGGCTTTCCCTGGTGCTGTGCAGCTCCTGGGCCGGCGTGTCCCTTCCCTCTCACTGCAGTGCACACTGACGTCTTTGCTGCTGATGCAACTCGCAGGCACTGGTGTTCAGAGAGCTTGGCTTGGCTGCACTTCCCTCACTGCACAAGGTTTTGGTTGGTTGGGTTTTTTCCTCTCAGGGCTGTTTGTGTAAATGGATTTGTTACCATTACAGAAGTGCTGTTTTTAAAAGTTGTTATCCCAAACCCAAACAGCACCAGTGCAACCTCGTTGTCCTGCCCTGGAGTATTGATGTGGGTGGAGTAAGAACAGCAAATAACAGACACTGTAGTTGCAGGACATGGTTTTTCAGGTGGTAAAACTAAGAAATTTCTGTTTCCTGGTCGTGTGACTGGCACAGTTTGGTGTTTCCCTGGAGCAGCTGAGAGCAGCAGGAGTAACCAGCCCACCAAGGAGCACAGGGGCTCACTGGCCCTTGCCCTGGCTGTAACAGGCTCGTGATGAGCAGGTTTGGGCAGGTAAAGCAGCAGAAAACTTCACTGCTGGAAAAGGTGAATGTTTTCTGCCAGCTCAGATCTCTGAGCACTTTTGTCATAGGCTGAGCCCAGTGCCAGGGAAAGAACAAGTCAACACTCCGTGATCCAGAGGGGCAGCACCCCGAGGGAGCAGCTGGAGCTGTGTCAGGGGAGGTTTATGCTGGAGATCAGGCAAAGGTTCATCCCCCAGAGGGTGCTGGGCACTGCCCAGGATCCCCAGGGAATGGGCACTGCCCCGAGGCTGCCAGAGCTCCAGGAGCGTTTGGACACCGCTCTCAGGGTTGTCTTGTGCAGGGCCAGGAGCTGGGATGATCTTTGTGGGTCCCTCCTAACTCAAGATACTCTGTGATCCTAAGTCAGCTTTGAGCTGTTGAGAAGCAGCAGCATTCGTTGTTCTCATTAACTTCAGGAAATAATATGGACAAATGTAAAACCATCATCAGATTCACCAAACCAAAGGCTGTGTGAGGCTGTGTCAGGCTGAAGTGCCAGAGAAGGAAACGGGAAATACCCTTCTGTGGGCTGATTGTCCTGGCACATCCAGGGGTTTATTTAGCACTTGCTGTTCAGGTGACCTTTGTTTTTTAAAAGCAGGGGAAGCTCCCTGGCTGGATTTGTAATTCCTGCCTGGTTTGCCTGTTCCAGCATGAAGGAGGACAGGGAAAGAGTGAGCACAGGGCAAAGGTGCCCCTTGAAGGCCACCCCCACTTAGCTGTGCCAGGAACTGTGGAGCACCTCTCCTTCTGGGAGGAGATCCTGTGTACCTGTGCAGTTACAGCTGTTGGGGCCTCTACCACCTGGGTACCTTCTTCATGCATGTTTTCCAGCCTGATCCATCCCTGACCCAGTTCAAAAACTTGTTTTGCCCCATCTCAGAGGTTTATTTTGTTACCAGCAGAGTAGCTGCAGAGACAAAATAGGGATGGGGCAAGCAGCAGTGGTGGGACCAAAAAGTTTGTGTTTGAAATCCCTTATGTAAACTGTAATTTCAAAATTGTTTTGCTTGTAGCCTGTTAGTGAAGTTCACTGTATTTGAAAAGAAATGTACCTTATTTTTGTGTTAACTGCCTACAGCCTCAAAAACCCCATTTTTTCTTGTCTGGACTACTATGTATATATGGTGGGGTTTTTTCTTTTTCTTGCTTTGCTTTGTTGCTGATGCAGCCCCTGCAGCGCTGTGCTGCAGCTGACAGGGCTGGCCTGATCAGGAGCACTCATGTGATGATGCTCAGAGCTATTTCTATCCCCATCCTTGCACTGTGTGTCTCTCACTGCAGTGATAATGCTCAGGGTTATTATTAGAGAGCTGCTCCTCTGTGTCCTTTGCAGCCAGCAGCTGCGATTAGCGAGACTCTCAGAAAATACATCTTTCCTTGAGAATGGCTGTTCAGGGCACCTTTTCTTTAGGAGAGAGAGCAATCTGACAGTGTTGGTTATGAGGTCATGTTTGTTTTAGGAAAGGGAAACGTAGCAGAAAGGGCTTGAAAAGCTTTTTTTCTGTTACCCTGAGAATGGTGGGATACACCTCGGGCAGTCCTTGCACGTTGCTGGCCGAGCCTGCTCTCCTGTGTGCGAGAAGCAGTGATGGAACCTTTGTGCTGTCCCTGCCCTTTCACCAGCCCTCGCTGCTGCCTTGCAAGTCTCCCAGAGGCTGCTGGAGTTGCTCGTGACCAGGAAGAGTAAAGGCTGCTTGTCCTACCCTCTGCACATGGCTGAGTTCTTTCCTGCCTCTGTCATAGAGGCAGAGGATAGGATTATCTTGAATTAACCATTCCCTAAATCAAAAAGTACTCCCTTGGTGTTTATTCACTGCCCTCACATCCACGGTTTATCAGATACTGACCTGCTTAAAACAGAGCATTTGAATGCTGACAAGTCTCCACTTCAGCCAGACATAACTGAGGACTCCTTCCAACTCCGTAAAACCTTTCCTCAGGCCATCTTCACACTCCTAAATCCCCGTTTCCTCCAGCTGGGAGATGGATATTAGATAAGGATGTAGAGCTGAGGCACAGAGTGGTTCCATGACTGCACCGTAAGGCAGCTGGGGAGCTGGGAAGGAATTCTGCCTCTGGAGGTTCTTCCCTCTCTTCTAACCATGACATGTGGTTTTTCCTCCTTTATCAGCCGTTAGTGGTTGTGTGTGTAATCCTTCAACACGTTCATTTTTGCTTCTGTTTCTCCTCCAACGTGCTTGCTGTGGTAATAACCCAGCAAACAGCAGGGAGGTGACCTGGTTTGCTGCTGCTCCTCTGCCTCAGCTCCAGCAAACACCTCCTTTCAGAGGAGGGCAGAGCTGTGTCCCTCACTGTATGTAGCTCTGTGCTTGTGGTTTGCTTTTGCTGCTTGTTTCTATCCCACTTTGATTATTAGGTTTATATTTTACAACTGTCAATCATGGGGGCTACAAAGAAATTTTTATTTTCCCTTCCAGATTTCCTGTTTTTCTGGGGAGCTGTCTTCTTAGTTACCACTACATTGGTTGCCTTTTTGAAAAAGGAAAACCAGGAGCTAATACCAGCAAAGGAAGAAACAAAAGGCATCACTGACACATACAGGCTGCTATTCTCAATAATCAAGATGCCAGCAGTTCTTACTTTCTGTCTCTTGATCCTCACTTCAAAAGTAAGTAAATACATTTAAGAATTGTTAAATGCTGGCATCAGAGTCTGGAAGGCTGCTGAGTCCCTGGGATGTAACTTAGTTTTGCTCTTGGCTGTCATCAGAGTTGTGAATTTTCACACGAAATTTACACAAAGTGGCTTATCTCATTGTGCTGAGCAGCGTGTGCAGCAGAAAAGCTTTGTGTGAGCTTTTGTGTTTAACACAAGCATTGAAGAGAAGTTTGGTGGCAATGTGGTATTAAAGTACATTTTTAAACAGGCTGTGTAGCCTGCAGTTAAAAGGACAGAAAATGTTTCTTTTTAACTGCAATGCTATTCTCAGAATCCCTGGCTCTGGGGGATTTCCATGCTGGGTTTCCATGGCTCCTTGTTGGACATTGTGGATGCCAACAGCAGTGCAGGCACAGGAGTGAATGGCAGTGCTACTCAATGTCCTTGGAATACTTTTGGCTCTGGTGACAATAAGAGCATGCAAGTGTAGAACATGTAGAACTAATTTGGAAATAAAATCAGAGGCAGAAGTGATTTGTCCTCTATCCCATTTCTCAGCTTACTTGATAGTGAGTAAATTGAATTTCTAGCCAAACTCCCTGTTCTCCTCAGCTTATTTTGTCTCCTTGACATTGCAGGTTGGGTTTTCAGCAGCAGATGCTGTAACAGGACTCAAGCTGGTGGAGGAGGGAGTCCCCAAAGAGCACCTGGCTCTGCTGGCAGTTCCAATGGTTCCTTTGCAGATCATCTTGCCTCTGGTTATCAGCAAATACACAGCAGGCCCCCAGCCCCTGAACACCTTCTACAAAGCAATGCCTTACAGGTAAAGCCTCATGCTGGTGAAACACAGCAGTCTGTGTGCCCAGTTTGTGCATTCAGATCACGTGTAGGCTTTCTTGTGTAACTCTCTGACTTGCAGGTCCAAAAAAGTGTGTCAGGATTCTCACAGTGAGCTGAGCTGTCTGATTCCTGCAGTGTCACTCTGTGAAAGCAGAGCGTGAGGTGTTTGGGACGTGCATGTACAGCAGCCTTAGAGCAGTGCTCTCCTGCTCCTACTTAACAATGTCACTGCTTGTCAAATATTTAATACCTAATTCTGAGATAGAAGTAGTTGTAACTATTCAGGTCTAAACTATTTTAGCGTACTCTCTCTGATTGTTCAGTAGTTGCTTTGTGTTGAGGAAACACATGGGAAGAACTACTTGGAATAACAAATCATCTTTCTCATCCCTCCAGGTTGCTGCTTGGCCTGGAATTCGCTTTTCTGGTGTGGTGGGCTCCTAAAGTAAAGCATGAAGGAGGATTTCCTGTTTACTACTACGCTGTGGTGGTGCTGAGTTATGCTCTACACCAGGTAACACTCACTGCGTGGGGAGGGGAAATGCTGTTACCTGCCTTGTCCTGGGTCACGCTGGAATCCCTCCAAGCCTGGCCTGTGCTGTGTGGCTGGATTGACTTCTAATACTCTTGCCAGTGTTACTCCTCCCTATTCCCTGTGCTCCATTGGACATCATCTGTGGAGCTACTTTTAGTTGTCTGTGTCTGGTGTCGTTCCCCAGATTCCTTTTTCCCCAGACCCAGAAGCTCTAAAGCACAGAGGAGCTGGAGAAATCCCAGAACTGTGTCTGAGCTTGATAGGCACGCTGATGAACGTGCTGGTTGTGCAGATAAATAAAGTTATGTGGTCCTGGTCCTAGAAAAAGAACTTGATTGTTGGAGGAACATCATAATGGATCTGATCCAGAGACTTAGAAAACAAACACCTGATACAGCGTGGTCTTTGGATCAGTACTGAAATGTGTGCGGTGCCTTGAGAGGTGATTTTAAATGCAGAAGCGTTGTGTTTAGGTGCTATTTTAGCTGGCTGATTGTATTTCAGTTTGATAACCCAAGTCATGGCAGTGCGTGTGAGGCTGGGTCTGTTGCAGCACGACGTGAGACAAGCAGCAAGGCCGCTCCCCGTGTTAGCACAGGGACAGGCTGCAGGAGGAACTGCTGCTCTTGGCATGGTTTTTCAGTCAGTGCTGCTGAGCGCAGGGGATCTCTCAGCAGGGTTCTCATGGGGGGGTTTCAGTTGTTGCTGCACGTGGGGACGCTCTGGCCTGTGCTTGTCCCTCAGGTCACCCTGTACAGCATGTACGTGGCCATCATGGCCTTCAACGCCAAGGTCAGCGACCCGCTCATCGGGGGCACCTACATGACCCTGCTCAACACCGTGTCCAACCTGGGTGGGAACTGGCCCTCCACGGTGGCCCTGTGGCTGGTGGACCCCCTCACGGTGAAGGAGTGTGCCGGGGCCCAGGGCCACACCTGTGCCACTGCAGCGGCCGCAGAGGTGAGGCTGGGGGCTGGGGGGGGTCTCTGCTCAATGTCTCAATTAAATTGTTTCTTGCGGTATTTTTTTGCCTTTGAAAACCTTCACAATGTGTAGCTTGTGCTTAAAAATTCCCACTGATGGAGCTCATTTTCCTGTCTGATAAAATCCAGTCTGTTAGCGCCTGCACACTCTGAACAACCAACCCCTCACCAAGGGCTTGCAGCTGCAGAGTAGTTGGCCCTTTCTTCCCGTGCTGAGCTGGGGCAGAAGCACCAGACTGGTGCCACATTCCGTGCAGGGTGAGGAGGCTGTAAGGGATGATTTTGAGTTGTGCAGTCAGGGGCTCTGTCCTCGGCAGGCTCTCTGTCCCCCAGGGCTCTCCATTTCTGTGGCAGATTTTTCTTCCTCCTGTCTCCCTGGAGGCTTCTTACCTGCCTGCCTTGATACCTTCTCCAAGATGCTGCTCTGCTCTCTGACTTTGGTGTCTGCTTACCCCATGAAATCAAGTGGGACTGGCTGCCTGCCCAGTTCTGGGAGCCCTGTGGAAGAGAACAAAGAAGTTGCTGTGCACAGATCAAACAACAGGACACAAAACTGCTGGGAAAGCAACATTTCAAATTCACCTCCTCACAGCAAATGAGACATTTGACATGGCTGAAGAGTGGAAATGTTTGGGGGGTTTTTTCTGTGCTCATGACTGAGACTTTTTTTACTCCTGAATGCCAGGATGCTCTAGGATGTGGAGGTTCTCTAGATGAACAAAGTGTTCTGGAGTCCAGCATGACTTGTCTGAACTGGAGTTACAGTTTTTGCTGCTGCAGAGGGGAAACTGCTTCTGCAGCAGGTGCTTTCTCAGCCTTTCACTCATTAGCTTGTCACTAATTAGGTTCCCTGTATCTCAGCCTCTTCTGAACTTGAGTCCTTCCTCCTTCACCTCACTCCTCTGATCTTTTCTCACATCCTCCCAGTTGGTGCATTCCACCACTGCCACCCCTCCCTTCTTATTCCTAATCTGATTTTGACATGTCTCAGAATAATGAAAATGCTGGCAGAGCCTCAGCTCAGAGGATTGATTAATCCTGGGATTAGAGCAATGTTGAGAGCCAAACAATAGCAGAAACAATCCCGGGCTGAACACTCACCCTTTGAATGCTGGGGGTTTGTCTTCCAGTTCAAAACCGACCTGGGCATGAACCACATGGTCACATGGACACAGAACCACAGAATCATAGAAGGGTTTGGGTTGGAACGACCTTAAAGCTCATCCAGTCCCACCCGTGCCGTGGGCAGGGACACCTTCCATTATCCCAGGCTGCTGCAAGCCCTGCCCAGCCTGGCCTTGGGCATTTCCAGGTCTGGGGAGTCCAGAACATGGATGGCCAGGAAAAAAATCATCTTTGTCTGTGAGGCTGGGACCAGTGGTTGCACCTCCAGGCCAGCACAGACAGTGGGGCAGTTTCTATTTTCCAGAGGTTGCCCTTTGGGCCAAAGTGCTCAATTTCCCAAATGTTTAGAGCAGGTTTGTTACTTTGTTACTTTTTGAGCTGCTGATAAGCTCAAAAGCCTCTCTGACCAACTGCATAGGAAACAACAAAGTATAAACCACTATATTTAGTCATGACCAAGAGCAAGGAGACGCCAGCAGCTCTGGAGTGCTGTCTGGAGGTGCTCAGTGCATTAACCTGTGCTCTGTTGCAGCTGTGCACAGGAGCTGGGGGTTCCTGCATGACCACCCTGGATGGTTACTACGTGGAGTCCGTCGTCTGCGTCATCCTGGGCTTTGCCTGGTGGTTCTTCCTTGGACCAAAATTCAAAAAGCTGCAGGACGAAGGACAGTCCTCGTGGAAGTGCAAGAGGAGCAACTGATGCACTTAGGTGTTGGATGGACCAGCAAGGTGGTTTTAGTTTTATTACAAAGACGTGTCCCATAATCAGCACCCCGGAATCTCGGTGTTTCTGTGCCACGCGGGGAGATCTGTGTGGCCGAGGCAGGGCTGTGTGTGGCACCACTGCCCTCCCCAGAGCACAGGGCCAGTTCAGAAAGGAATGGCTAAAGCAGCACCTCAGTGCTCCATGCTTATCCCTGACTCCAGAGCTGCTGACCCCAGAGGGCACCTCTGGAAAAGCTCCTCGTGCCGTGGCTGTCGAGGCAGCAGCATTGCCAGCTGAGTGCCAGCTTTTATTTTCACACAGAAATGATCTGACAGGGCAGCTGACCCGGGGAAGGATGCCCAAGGCATTCTGACTTGGAGGTTAAGCATGGTACTGTGGAATTCCTTGTGGGAAGATCAGTGTGAGATGTCTGTGGGCTTTGCTGCTTCTCACTTTCTGAACTGTAACCACGCCTCAAAGGATGAAATGTTCCGCAGATTCTTTTAAATGTATTTTCTGGCTTTTATAAGCTTTAAAGATTTATAAGAAAATATTTTTATAAACAAATTACATTTGTTTAATTTATTTCCGCTGTTTCAAGGCAGTTTGATTTACGTTCAAGGTACTTTCTTGGTGGCAAAATGCTGTAAGGTAGGACTGGAGTAACGCACAATCCTCTGAGCCTTGAGTCCTGCAGCTGGAACTGGAGGTGCTTCCCAAGGGAGGGCACGTGGGCCTTTGGAAGGGGTGAGTTGATAGAGGAAAACCAATCCACTGGTTTTCCAAACTGTATTACTAAAATTTGAATATTCATTCTCAAAAGTAGTGGGAACACCGAGACTTCCCCCAGCTAGGGGTGAGAAGAGTGAGTTGGTGATGACAAAGTTGCCAAATTCTCAGTGAGCTGGTGCGGGACTCGCCCTCACGCAAATCAAACAGGCGCAGTCCTGTGGCAGAGCTGCTCCAGAATTCACTGCTGGTGCCATGTGGTGGAAACATTCCCGTTGGATTTCTCCCACTGAGCTCCCTCCTGAGTGCCTTAGGGACCCACAGGTGCTGGAGAGGCACTCGGACCCCGCTGGGTGTATGTGGAACATTGCTATTGAAAAGGAAAACTATTAAACATCCCTTGGAAAGGTGCACGAGGTTCTCTGCCATGTTTCTTGTCAATATTTGAAGGATTGGGCTGGGAGAGGGGTTGGGATCCTCTGGTACCATGTGTTTTGGGGGAAAAGTGACAAATACCACCTTTGGAGTGCCTGGGGGGGTGGGTGGGTGTACAAAGGGTCTCCTTGGCATCAGGAGTAAGGAGGGGTCTGGAAGAGGGCACTGTGACCTCGTGCTTCCCTGGACACCTCCTGGGCTGTGTCCCATCCCTCTCCCTTGGGGCACACACTTCTCACAGTTTGTTTCAAGCACAGCAAAACCAGTCGAGCTGAGTGAAATCACATGGGTTTTACTGCCCAAGCTGAAAGCCTTCAAATTTCCCCTCTGCATAAGCACAAAATCAGCATAAAAATAAATCAGATTTATGGCTGCATCTTTCAGTCCCTGTCCCACTATCTCCACTGCATTAACTCTGTGAGGCACTTCAGTTCTGTATCCTCACTGGAACCATGGGCTGCTCATTTAATTGCATCTTGTCCATAACTGGAGGGGTTGTTTTACCTTTTCTGATTGTGAGGAAAAACTTCAGATGCAGAAGCTGAGAAATTAAATTTGCTGTGTATTAGATTTGGGTTTTACTTTGCAATTTCTTTTCACTATTTCTGAAGGTTCCAGTGAAACTTGTCACTAATAAAGATGGGTTGAGGATTGCTTATGAATAATTAGATTATCACAACAACATGAAAATTGCACATAAACTCCAAATCGGTAGGAATAGATATGTTACCTGAAATAAATAACTGTGTCCTTCTTCAAACTGGTGAAACAAGTGATGGATTAGTGCTTTTAATTTAAGTAGCTATTTAGTAAGTTGGAAATGTTACTGCTATGCCAGCCCCTTATCAGGCTGCTGAAGAGAACCCATAATATTTTGATCTTGTTACTTTTTTTTCTACCAGTTCTGTTTGAAAGTGATTTTTCTTTTTAACATTAGAATTATCGCAGACTTAAACGTATTTAACATTAGAAAACCAGACCCAAAACAACAAGAATAACAAACCAAACAAACTTCAGATGTCAAGAAGAAAGGGGCATCTGAAGGCTCAGAGGAGGTATGGTACAGGTTGGAGGAGCTTAATGCAGAGTTCAGCCTGGAGAAGGCTGCGGGGAAACCTCAGAGCCCCTTGCA
>VXBT01000019.1:393157-444965 GCA_013400235.1 Oriolus oriolus | reverse complement strand
CCCCTGTGCCCTCAGACCACTGGTCCCTGATGTTCTCCCTGCCCCCGTACAAAACCCTTATACATTCCATTGTTTTTGTCTTTGCCTCTGGATACCCCTTCACTGGAGAGAATGGAATAAATCTTCCCGGTGGAGTCCCATGCAAAGACCCTTCACATCTCTTTGCCATCGGTGTGTTGCAGAAGCCAGCCGGGGTGTGAGCGACCACGGCCACCGGCTAACGACAGTTAAACACAGTTCTGTTGCAAAAATAAGGGTGGTGGACAGAAACAGAATGTTCCTTATAGCTAAGGATCTTCGATAAAACAAAAATATAACACAATTTGCTGGATATGGACAAGAGGTTGTAAATCCATTGTTCTGTCAGGATTTGTTCAGTTTGTTTTTTTTTTTAAGTAGATTTGCAAAATATATTTTTCAAAGTCAAAACTTCAATGAAGTTATAGGTGGATTATTCAGTTACTTTATTCAGTAGCATTATTATCTACCAGAATTTTATGATTGGAGATTTAAAAGACAATATGTTAAGTTTAGGAAATTTTCAACATATTAAATAGACATTAGTAATCTCCCTATCTGTGTGTTTGTGGAGGGTTTGCTTTTAGCAATTCAACATTTGCATGGTTTAAAATATATTGAAAGTTCTTCAGTATTAGAAAGTCTACTGATATTTCTGAACCTTCTTAACTTCCTCTAAGTGTCCATTGTGCACTTAGATTGATATGTAGCTCATGATTTCTGGGAAAAAACTGGGGTCTGTTTGTTATAGTAATAACTTATATTTATCACCATGATTGATCAACATGGTGGTATAACCTGACCTTTTCTTCTTACTTGTTTTTCAGATGGGAAGGAGTGGGAACACAAACTTTTTTTTTGTCTACTGTTGGATAGTAAATTTTGTTGTTTTTTGGGCAGTAGTTCTGTACATTACCCATATTAAATAATTTGTTGGTTTTTTTTCTCTGAAATAGAGAGTTGGCCTATCCCAGTCATTTCTTTATCACAGCAAAGGCTTTCCACTTGCTTCAAAAGTGTCACTACGATATTTTGTTCTTCCTAATTCTACACAGCCACTGTAAACTTCTGTCAAGAGAATAAATCATTATGAAGAACAGCTTGCTTTAAGTTTGCCTACATATTTTGAGTACTTTCTACTTTTACACTTTTGAGTTTAAAGCATGTGTCATACAAAACCAAAAATAATTAGGGTCTTTTTATCCTCTGCTTCTGAACAATAACAGTGGAAGTACAGTAAAATTTACTCATAAGTTATCACATTTTTCAGTTGAAAGTCTCTATAATGTGTAAATATACACCAGTATCCCTTCCTGAGTGTGAAGTATAAAGCCAGGAGATACTTTGATCACAGAAAACTCAAACATATAAAATTATACACAAGTACTTATTACATCTTAAACTCACTTCAAATTCTAATTCAAACATAGTTCCAAATTTAAAAACTTCACAAAGGGCACAGTATCAGCAAAAGGTACTTTTCCAGTTTTATGGTTACGCCATGGAGCTCTGGAAACTTCCTTCTGTAAGCTTATGTATTTGTGTGTAAAGTTTGCTAGTCACTTTGATAGTGTATTTGTGTGGCTTTTAACTGATGAAAATCTGATGTTATTTGGTTCCTTGCCTGTCTCTTGAGTGATCCGTCTGGCTGAAATCCAAAAATACTAATCTGCTTGGGCGAGATAGAGAAGATATTGCAGATAAGATACAATAAAATAACATACTATAAGTCTGCTTAGGTGTATATTTATTAATATCAATTAAGTTATTTAAAGCCTGTTTGGCAGGATGATGAGCACTATGGAAAGGCCAAAAACAACCTATACATGGCATAGGTTTAGAAAAATCAGAGATTATAATTTTTTTATGGTTTCTTTCAGAATACGGAAAAAAAACCCCAACAAAACAATAGAAGAGTTTGCATGTGAGATTTATGTTTTACATCTTCAGGACTTTCATGTGAAAAAGGACCCATGTTAAGAAGGTAGCAGACATGAGTGTCAGGACGTGTGGAAGAGGTGGCACACCTGAGATCAAGATGAGGAAAGGGTATGGAGTACCCACAGGGTAAGAAGTCTGAGCCTGCAAGAGAAAGGATTAGACAATTGCTATGGCAGCCCAGCCACAGTGGGAGGGAGGATGGCGGTAGAAGAGCACCTGAGAGGAGGTACCTCTCCATGTAATAAGTGTCTCCAATCAGAGCCCAAGGTCATGAGTGGCTCACACACACTGAACTTCTACACAAATGTCCCCAGGCACACACTGCTATTTCTTTGTGCTTTCAGAAATAATATAGTCCTGTTATGCTTCTGCTCTTTGCTTTCTCACAGCTAGGTCACAGGGCCTTATCTCATCTATGAAGAAAAGTCACTGTATTTTTGGATCAAATCAAGTCTAGCTAAAATAAGACAAGTTTAACTGAGCTGGAACTATTGTGCACTCATTACGGTAAGAAGGGACTAAAAAAGGAGTATATAAACTCTGACCCTGACTACTTTATTTCTTCTTGTAGATTGTTCTGTAGAGCTCTTTTGTATGAGTGTCTTATCCAGTACTTGAAAACACCACCTTTTACACTTAGCTTGAGAGGAATTTCTTCAGGTTGTTGTGTATATAGGATTTACTGAGGACTCTGGTTTTAGTGCACAGTGGGAAGTCAGAAAAGAGAAAAAGTTTATGTATTTCACAGAATCACAAAATCACAGAATATTCTTAGCTGGAAGGGACCCACAAAGATCATCAAGGCAAACTCTTCAGTGAATGGCCCACAAAAGGATCAAACCCACAACCTTGGTGTTATTAGCACCATGCTCTAACCTACTTGAGTTGTTACATACAAGAACAAGGAGAGGCTGTCACTTTTCTAGCTGGTGTATCTAAAGCAATGAAGCCATGGTTCCTATTAATCCTGTAGCCTTTTTTCTTTTTTTCATTTTTTTTTTTAAATGAGAATAATTTCTATGGATTGCTAGTCTAATTATTTCATTTTGTTTATTCCCAGGAAGAACTATAATTTTTCTATGGTAAACCAATTTCATCTGAGGTGGGCTGGGGAGGACTTGAGATGAAAAGGGGAATCATAAACAATGCCCTTCTGTAATGACTACAGGGTCAGAAAGGAAATACAGAAATGGTGTGTTAGACTGTACTTTAATTGCCAAATCAAAAAGGTCACAAACATACCAAATTTGTTTTCATTGTAAAGGAAATAGAATTATTGTCTAGTGATTCAGTTTTGCTGAAGAAAGCTTCATTTTCTTGACAACTCTCTGTACATTAGACCCTAGGTTTTTGTTGTAGTCTGTGTAGGCCATGTACGTCTGGTTTAAAGGCTGACAAACTATTTTTAATTTGGCTTCGTAGAAGTCCTCATTTCTACAAACCAGAAAAATTTACGTTAAAGTGTCTTTCAAGATGGTCCAATGCATGTCTCTTTTGGTGATTCCCATGCAGCACTGTGTTTCTTAAAAGAAATGGGAGTGATAAATGCATCACTGACTGGTGATGTGTCCATGCGCTGGTGTGGATTACACACCTAGGCTGAAAGCCTCACTTTTATGACTTGGGAGATAGGAAAATAGAAATATGAACAGTGATTAAAAGAACCAGTGTCCTAGTTCCTCCCTGAAATGTTTCTCTTTTTGTCTCTGTAGCAAGTGTTGCTCAAGACTCATCGCAGTTGCACACAGCGTATTCCTAGAAAGCTGTGAATTTCTGCATGACAATCAGGAAACTTAATCATCACTCCTGTTTGACTTGAGGTCAGGCTATTTTAAGGAGTAGCTTAAAATTTGCTCCTCTCTGGCCTCAGTTGAGTTGATCTCACATTACAGTTTCTAGTATTATTAGTGCCAGTTGGATTCTAGTGTTCAGTCCATTTTGTGCCGAGACAGATACAAGCTACACGCTGATAAAGTGTGGGTAAGACAGGATTGTGCTCACACACATGCATAAAAATTTTAGCTGTCCCTATGAATTATATCTTTTATTCAAGCTGTGAGCCAGAACTCTGACCAGAAGCTGTGTTAAAGCACCCAAAGGCATAGGAACAGAAAACTCTCTGTGTTTTTCTTCAGGTTCTGCTTCAGTACATGCAGTTCATTACTGCTCACTACTTGGTCATAAGACATTAATGAAAGCCCTGTACAAAGGGAAAATTCCTTGATCCTTAGGATTGCTCACAGGGGTTAAGCTTTTTATAATGTTGCAAAGGCCAGTCGTTTGAGAGGCTTGTACACTCAGTGTCATACAAATTTTTCTTCTGTGGTACAAGGCAATTTTGTGTGCCAGTGGCCTAAAAATATATGACATTGTATAAAACTTTGGCAAGCTAAATGCTTATTACAGAGGAATTTAAAATTAGTGTTTAATGAATGAACACTGCTTAAATATCAGCTTACGGCATTGTAAATCAAGGTTACTGCGCTCAGGTCATGCAAGATTAGGAGCTGTAAAAGTGACCCTTTTTCTCAGTGAAATAATAATTTTAATTTCAAATTGTTGTAATTGAAATGTGGGTTATGGGCTGTAAGAATTAAGGGCCTTCAGGCCTCATAGCCATTATGGAGGAAAGGGGAAGTTATGAGCATATGCAGCCTGGTGATCCCAAAGCTGAACTTGCTTTGAGCAGTAGGTTGGGCAAGAGTCCCTTCCAGAATGAATTATTCAGTCTTTCTGTAATTCTATAACATCAAATGAAGTCCAGAAACAATATTCAAAAGAAAGCTGAAATCCTTCAGTGAAATTCTTTCAACATATTCCTTTAAGTTATCTGAAAACATAATTTTTACCTGTAACATTTTTACTAAATCCTGGAAGTAGTCTAATGTATATATTCATATACATAATATTTATGTCTTCTGAATTGATGACAAAGAATTTGGAGATAGGAATCTCATTTTGAATGATCTGCAATCATTCAAAAATAAAAAAAGAAGGAAAAAAAGAATCCCAGGAGGCCATTACATAACTAAATTCATGGCTAATCCCCCAAATCCATCTTTAAACATTGTATTAAAATCTAAGGTATACAGAAGCTTGTATTTTCTGTGAGACTATTTTTTCCCATTTTATTTTACATTATTGTTAAAAATAAATAAGCAAACTAAAAAGAAATGGAAAAGGAAAAAAATGCCATGTTTTGGGACTTGAAATTATTTTGCTATTTTTTGCCATGCTGTGTGTGCCCTGGTGTTGATAATGGAAAATAAGTAGATTCTATGCTGCTCACATCTACATTACTATGCAATTTACACAGACCTAAAATTAGTTCTAGAACTGAATAAATATAACAAGCAGAGGAAATAATAAATGGGAAATCCTATGCTGCACTATTTCTTCCAGTTCCTAATCTTCACAAATAAAGGCCCAGGAAAGGAAAAGATCACTGAGAAATTACAGAGAGTACTATAAGCATGCAAGGGAGGGAAAAATCTGACACACAACATAAAAGATGAGATAATATTACTAGAATCACAGAATTATTTAGATTGGAAAGGACCTCTAAGATCAAGTCCAACCTTTAACCAAACACCACTACATCAACTAGATCATGGCACTAAGCGCCATGTCCAGTCATTTCTTAAAAACCTCCGGGGATGGTGACTCCACCACCTCCCTGGGCAGTCCATCCCAATGTTTACCAACCCCTTCTATAAAGAAATTCCTTCTGATGTCCAACCTGAACCTCCCCAGTGTAGGTGGAGGCTATGTCCTCTTGTCTTGTTGCTAATTGCCCGGGAGAAGATATTGACCCCCACCAGAAAGGGAAAAAATATCATAGGAAAGAATTTTCAGTCACAACATGCAAATCTTTTCTGGCAAAATGCAAAGCAGAAGAGATATATAAATAAAATCACCTTGAAGATATATAAAAAACAAATCAGATACAGGAATGACAAAATGTAATATAGCTTATTTTAATATCCTGTCAAAAAACAACCCTTCCCTTGTCCACTTTAACTCATCATATATTTACACTTACTGCTTCTTATTACTTTGTCTTCCTCAAAGACTTCTAATGTGCTTTTTTTGAAAATACAAAGACAAACTAAGCAGTAAATCTACATTTTATCGTACCAAAATATCTGACTTGAAATCTAAAAATGTTTATTTGGAGAAAACACAATAAAAATGTTACTTTAGCAGAGTCCATAATTTGGTGCTTGTCTATTTGCTGTCATTATGAAACTTCTGCTCATAAAGGAAAGTATCCTTTCCCTATGAATTAAATCAGAAGGCAATTTCTTTAAACTCTCTGAATGCAAAATCTCAGACAAGAATATGAATTGTTGGTTCTGATTTTCTTTGCAGCTTGAAAAAGAAATGCTAATATTATATGTTTCTAAATATTTTCATTAAATCTTTTTCACAAAGGATATACAAATTTTTTGTTTTATTCCCTTTCTACAAATTTTAAATATGTAAAGCCTACACTGTTTTTCGCAAACACTTTGAAGCCTGGGGTTAGATTTGGGAGCCAAGCCAGCTGAATATGCTTGTCAGCTGGCCAACGTTGCCTCCCTGAATGTTGAGTACCAAAGATGTAATAATGTTCTTCAACTTAATAACATCAGAAGCATTGAACTGAAGGCAGTGTATTTGAAAGGCTAGATATATTTATAATGAATTTATGTTAATTGAAGTATCACTGTGAAACCTTCCTTTTCCACTTTTTACTGAACTGTGCTTTTGCTGCAAATACACTGTATAAATATCTTCGTTTATTTTTGATTGTATTGGGAGCATTATAAATTGGGGTTTTTGTAATGGGGGATTGAGTCAAGGGGAGATGCACTTCATAACATCTGAAGACTTTCTATAAAGCATTTTATTCCTTAAATAGTTATTATTAGTGCAATCAAACTGTTACTATTAAGAAAAGGTCAGTATTCACACAGTGTAGTCACTCACTCACTCACTCACTCACTCACTCACTCACTCACTCACTCACTCACTCTCACCTCCCCTGGAAGTTGCCCAGTTGGAGCTGCAGTTGGAGACAAAGCCCAGATGATTCCTCAGGAGCAGGGCAATGTACTAATGTCACTTGGCTTTTAGACAGGAGTCTGGGCAGTTCTTCAGAGTGATGTTTATTCCATTAGGTGTTTCTGTAATGCTGTAGTCTTCCTCTGCACAAATGCTGTTGCACTCTTGGATGTAGCCCGATTTACGTGACCTTTTCTTAATGTCAAGTGTGTTTTAGTCTTTTATAGACTGAGTAAACTCATGCTGTCCTGACTTTATTGATACTTACATATACAGGACTCTTCGTTTCCAGACCTTGTCCATGAGCTTGTACACCCACTCCCTACTCAGCACGTACTTTTCCTCTTTTCAGACATTTCTTTCCTGGTAAATATTTCTCAATCTAAGACTACTGAAATTTATGAAAGCTGTTCAGACAAACAGACATAAAGGGGGCCTTCCTGACAGTAGCAGTCCTACATCTCTCTAATAGTTTAGCCTGGTTTTTGTCTAACTTCAAAAATAATTTACTCTTATAAAATTTCGTAAAACTGTTCTTAAGTTCAGAGAGTACTGTCAGAGTACTTAGTGGTAGTGTCACCGAAACTGCGGGCAAAACAAAAACCCTCCAACACCATTTTTAAAGTTAGAGAGCCAAGGCATTACTTTATTTTGGCCAGGATGTACCACAGAAATCATCTCATCCACACATAGCCCGGGTGTGCAGAGAGAATCATTCCATGACACATGACATTTACTAGATTTTTCAGATCTTTTATACAGTCAAAACTCATAGAAACTAATTGGGTCAGTGTTCATTGGTCTCAAGTTCTGTAGTTCTTCGTATTTGGTTTCTTATTGGATCCAGGTTTCTGCACCTCCGATGTTAATTAGATCTTCATTCCTTGATTCCTTATCAGTCTTTGCCGGAGGAGATGTCTCCAACTCTGCCAGAGGCAGAGTCTGGGGTAGATGTTCCTAGATGGCCAGTGAAGTTTTGTTGATGTTCTGTTGATGGCCTTTATCTCTTTGGGGCTGCTCCTAGTCTGTTGAAATGCTAAGCCACTCAGGCCTCATCTAGAGAAACAATGCCCTGGAAAGAAGCTTCAGTTCCCTTCCCCCGGCGCAAAGGTGAACAAACCTGGCTAAACTTATATATAAAAATTTTTAAACTCATATGTTTTCCAACAGTAGATTCTTTACGTTCTCTTCCAATTCAGTCGTTCATATTCCTTTCCTGCTCCCCACTCTTGCAAATGACTCTAAATATAATCTCTCCAAGATTCAGCTGTAAATATCCTTCAAATATTACTGACTTTCTTCCTAGATGTCTCTTACCTTTACAGAGCAAATGAATACACACTCCATTCTGTCAAATTTCATAATATTCCCTGGAATAGATATTTTTTTTATTTAGTGTATCTCTTCACATAGTAAATAACTGCAAAATCACACAGTGTGAGCAGTGAACAGAAAATTGTAGGCAGCTCCCCAAAAATAATTTAGTAACTACTTGATCTCTTTCTGTCTTTTGAGAAAACCTATCTGCCTCTTGCTGCTCCCCTTTAACACACAAACTTGCAACCTTCTCTGTTGTTTTGACGCTGCTTCTTTTTCCTCCTGCCCCAGGTGTACATCGTGTCCTACATGCACTGTTCCCCTGTTAAGTACTTAAGTACACTGTTAGTGTTAAGTAGTGTGGGGTGTAGATACAAGCAGGTCAGGCACTGCATGGGGAGATCATATTTAGACTGCAACCAGCTGGTGCAACATGGAGCTCTAGCATGTTATTAAACTTCACCAGGGAACATTTAACAGATCAATACTCCATATATCCTAGAAATACATAAAACACCTCCGGAATGCTCAGTAAACAATAACGTTGATTCATATTATCTTTAGTCTGTAGTACATGAAGTGTCACTTCACATGAACAGCTTTACAACAGTTAAAACAGAATCATTGTTGCTAAAGTAAGCTGAGGTTTTTTAAAGAAATGCAGTAAAGTGTATTCACTGCTCAAAAATGTCTGTTCAAGCAAATGTGTAATAATAGGGTGTTTGGAATATGTCTATCCTTAAGGCTTTAGCAGCCGTACATTGCAAATATAGGGCAGACATAAAATATATTTATTGTTCTTACCCTTCAGATAATTAAAAAATATGGTTATGAGAAAATATGAGAAAACAGCTCACTGTTAGGACAGATGCTGCAAGCTCTCAGGATATTTATCAAACAATAACATTGCATACTCAAGCACCTCTATAGCTCTCACTATTAAGAACCTTTTAAAAATAACAAGATATTGCAGTTGTTACAGGCACTAGAACCTGGAAATCTATTACATGGAGAAGCTTCAGGGTGAGAAAAATGGATGCATGATAAATATAATGGCTTTGAAGCAGTAATAGGTTCTTATTTGCTCAGTTACATTAAAGAAAATGATGTAAAACTGTCACATTTTAGTTCCATATTGTTAGAAAACCTTAAATTTAGACTTCTTCTTTTCTTTAAAAATTTTTGCATGAAAAGTGAGTGCTCCTATAGGCAGTAAAACTGTTAACCTTGGAAAACTGAAGTCTGTTTACAGAGGGGAATAGATCAGACATTAGCATTTGACACGTTAATTGACTAATAGTAGTGACATTTCAGATTCATCTTTAATGTCATTCTCTGCTCTTGTAGATTGTCATTGTTCCCTTGAAATCAACTGAGTTTTCGTATTCCTTCCGTCCTTGACAATTTTCTAAAAAGCATAAATTTGGTATTTTAACTTGAAAAAAGACTCTGCACAGACATGCTGCTGTGAGAGACTGAAATGTTAATGGGTAATGACTCAATTGGCCATTTGCAAAAACAGCAGGTGCTTTGTTGCTGATGTGGAAGGGAACAGCCCAGGTGTAGAGGCGGTGAGCACCCACCACCAGAGCCTACAAGCTGGGTTTTGAGTCAGATGAGGAGGAAGGACCATAAGAAGCAGATTCTGCTAGGTGGGATAGTGGTTTTTATGGTGCCAATGTCCTGCTTTACATAACTGGCTCAGCTGTAAATCCCTGCCCCAGGAAGGGAATGGGGACATTTACATTATTTATCCCTTCTGATACAGTAAAACTGGCTCAGGTATGAAAACTTCCCCCAGGGAAGTACCAGGACATTCACATGTAGGTCTGAGGATATTCATCCCTCTTGATGGGGCCTAACTGGCTCAAATACACTGAGTGAGAGGCAGCTGCCACGTCTTAGAACATGTCATAAACCATTAAAGACCCCCAAAACATCCCCAGACCCATTTCTAGGGCCTTCCACCACAGGCCTGTGCACGATCCACAGGGTTGCATCAGACAGTTTTAAATTCTGCTCCATACTCTTGGGAGATACTGGGGTGTTCCCACCTGAACCTGGACGTAAATTAACACATTGGACTTTGGGTTTCACAGGATTCCCCCACCCCGGAGCAATCAAGAGGTGACTTCCATCAAAGGACGTATAAATTGCAACAATCAAGCCTCTCACTGGATCCACGGTGGTGATTTCTCTATACTTTCATTCTTTCTTTCTCTTTTTAACTTTTCCTTACACATTTTTTTAAGTGTTATTTTTATGCTTTTATGTTGCTAAATTTCTATAGATAACAATAAGCAAAATGGTTACATGCCTCCTTTCCATTCCAAATTGTTCCAAAATAAACACTACATGTCACTGATCCTTCAGTGTCATTTCACTGTAATCCACCCCAGGGGATCCATTAACCAGAACCCCAGTTGCCCTCACCTTCTGGGATGTGTCACAGCAGATGCCTAAGTCAGAAACGATCTGAAAAGGACGCTAACTCGGGACATCTAGCTTTAATTACAAAACTGAAAAACAATGGTAATGACTTTGACGGTGTTTTTCCTATTTTAAGAATTGAACCAGAACCATTAAATATTTCTCAGTGGTAATTAAAAATTCGTATAAGCAAATTTTCCCACAGAGTTTCTCTAGTAGGCAACATCTGATAATGCCTACCCATCTTCTGGGAGAAAAATAAATATTTAGCAATTTCTTAAGATGTAAGATTTGCTCTGATTTTATAGGAAAAAAAACATTTGGCTTTTATTCAAAAGTTTAATGGCTAACTTGGAATTCTTAACATGTGCACATCATCTGGACTTGATTTTATGATGAGATCAGAAGAAATAAGTTTTAGACTGTTTGATGCTGTATTCTTCTGTTGTTTTTCTTTCTCCATACATAATAAATATGAATTTTTCACTACAATGGATGATGAAAAATCTTGTCCCTGGTGAAGACAGTTGTAGTCATTAAAAAACAGCTTTTAAACTCCTTTATTCATCTATTCCTAAAAAAGAATTTTATGATGAAATTAAATTATCTTCCTACAGTTTAAGCTAATGACTCTGATTACTTCTACTTATTCCTCCCATGTTCAACCTTGTGACAGATAGGATCTTGTCATGTGTAAATTCATTTTAACCAGTCCAGATTAGGTCTGACAATTGGGATTTTGCATTCAGGCATCTTGTAGACAGAACAAAGATTTGTGCTCAAGTTATAGACCATTAGCAAAGCAATTTTGCCTTAAAATTTTCCTGTGCTCTAGTTGGCCCAGTCTTTGGTCCACTCACTATTGATTTAAGGAGAATAGTTGCAAAATAATTTATGGTTTAGCAAGGAATTCTAGTCAGAGTGCAATTCCATCCTTGCAAAAAATGTAGCTATTTTTCATGATCCTTGTTTTTACTAGAGAATTCTATTTTACTTAAAGTATTGAATATTTAATAGTATACCTTAGAAGAATATAGAAAAAATGAAGTAATTTTTAAGTAATTTTCAACAAATCTCTTACAAAATCTGTCTGACAGCTCTGAACATGCACTGTGTAAAATTAAAGTTTACATGTTGTTTAATACCCTGAATATGTATAGTTTTTGCTTGCCATCTGAAATCTCTACATACCTAAACTCTATATAGAGGCTGCACATACAGCCTGTTCTAGTAAACTTAATTGTACAACAGGCTCAAAAATAGTCTCATCAAAGTAGTAGGTTTACAAAAATAGTGCTCGTAGCATGGCTCCATATTAGACAATCAGCCCTATTAACTCTATCTGGTGTGGAAATCATCAATATAGTATTTCTGAAAGTGTTACATGTTTTGAAAAATCTCTATTTAGAAATGTAAAGTTGTATTTTACATTAATTAGATTACTTAGAGACTTTAAGTGAAAACACATCAAGCTAGCATATGGAAATCTTTTCACTTTTATAAAAAAGTTTGATAATAAATATTTTATTTTTAGTGTATGTACTGGATGCCAGGTACCAAACAAAGCCAATTTATCACTCCCCTCCTCAGCTGGACAGGGGACAGAGAATATAACAAAAATGGTCAAAATAAGGACAGGGAGGGATCACTCACTGATTACCATCACAGGCAAAGCAGAGTCAGCTTAGGGAAATTAGTTTAATTTATTAGCAATCAAATCAGAGTAGGGTAGTGATAAATAAATCCAAAAATTTAAAACCACTTTCTCCCTACTTCTGCTTTCTTCCTGGGCTCAATTTTGCTGCCAGTTTTCTCTTTCTCCTCCTCATGAGGAGCCAAAACTACTGAGAGGACAAGAACTGTAGAAAAAGTTAATGAAAAATTTGAGATACTATCAGAAGGAAGGATATAAACAACACATAGTAATACTTATAAAGTAAATGTGTATATTAAAAAAGAATATGGTGGCATTGGGGATAAAATACCAATAAAGCAGGTAACCAGAAGAGACTAGAAGACTTAGAATAAAAAACAAAAAGAGAAATTAATAGATATACTCTACAATTGGAAGGATGACAGGTAACTCAGCTTTGTGGGAGCAAGTGAGCATCTCAATCAGGGGAATGAGAGAGTCCACTAAAAGGACAATCCCTGAGAGATCTCCCCAGGCTAGTGTGACAGGAAAAGCCTCTCCCAGGATGCTTTGTTCGACTATGCTAATATACCCCAGTTCTGTTCCCCTGATTGGTCCGTGGGTTTCCCTGCCCCTTTTCTGACTTTGGTCCAGAAAGCTCCTCCCCCCCCGTTCTCCCACTGGCCCTGTCCCTTTGTCCCTTCCTCAGTTTCCCTATTGGTTCGCTTAGCTCGGTCCGTGGGTTCCCCTGCCCCTTTTCTGACTTTGGTCCAGAAAGCTCCTCCCCCCCCCGTTCTCCCACTGGCCCTGTCCCTTTGTCCCTTCCTCAGTTTCCCTATTGGTTCTCTTACCCCAGCCCCACCTATGTACTGGCCCTGTGCCCCCAGACTATTGGTCCCTGATGTTCTCCCCGCCCCCTTATAAAAACCTGGATTCTCCATTGTTCGAGGTCTTTGTCACTAGAACCCTTCACATGTGGTTGGAATAAACCTACTCTGTGGAGCTCTATACGGAGACCCTTCCCGTCTCTTTGCCATAGGTTTGTCGAAGAAGCTAGCCACAAGCCCCGGCTCGGCTTGTGACACAGCTTTGCCTTTAGGTTGGTGAGAAAATTAACTGTCACTGATGTCACAAATTCATTGATGTTTTATAAAAGCAATGAGATAAAGGCTAACAAAATATAACAGCTGGCAGTTAAGCTGAAAATAGTAAATCTCTATGGTTGGAAGAAAATGAAAGATAAATAAATACAATAGTATTCTGTATTTCACACATATACAGATATTGTGATATTGTGAGTATGGTTCATTCATGTCAACTAGTTGTAGAAAATAATGCTCACATTTATTTGTATGGACAAATAAAAATGATTGCAGTGTGCTGAAATCTTGTGTAAAAAATATACTGTGGCACTGTAGTATAGGAAGGTTAATGGCTTTTAGCCAAGGTGTAATAAATTGGGTCTTCCCATATGAGCTACAAATTTTTCTTCAGTCGACAAATAATGAAAAACCAAACTGCAACAGAGGCAACATCAACTCTGTGTCATATCAGTAGGGTTGAAAAATACAATTTTAATTTTACTCTGCATAAGCTTCACTGACATCAGATAAGTATTTCACAACAAGGTAAGATTTAGTCCATGAAAGACATATTAGTGTAACCAAATGGGACATGCCTTGTCCAAATGAAATTCTCACTGTGCTGTAGACTTCATAATAAAAATCAAGAAAGTTTCATACATCTTGCGCATATTTTTGCCTGTGTTTAATACTTTTAGCCCTCTGGATTATACATGGCCTTTATATAATAATATTTAAATATGAAGGATTACAATAAACTCATTATTTGTAATCCATTCTTCCTCAGGATACACTGAAAACACTTTGAACTAGATTCTACAAGAAAATCTATCTGTATCTCTGGAAAAGATAATCGAGACCTGAATTTCATATCAATCATGGGAAGTCATGAATCTTATGTTTTAATTAAAAAAAAGAAAGAAAACAAACCAACAAAAATAACCAAACCAAACAATAATATGGTTTCCATTGCACTCTGATCAGGAATTTAGCCAGAAAGATGAGACCATCCATAGCAATGAGTTCAGTCATGTGAACTGCATTAATCACGAATTGTTGAAACACTAAATGGAAGTAACATCTATGTTTATCCTTTTTTTCTGAAGTTATGTTACGAGAAGCAGTGTTATGGTAAGAAAAATTTCTTGCCTTCTGAAGGACAAATAACATACATTCATCACAGAATTTGAAGGCAACTTAAATATGACATCACAGAGCTGTAAGTTTGCTTATGTAAATAATTAAATATTTTGGCTTTGGTACTGAAGACACGGAAGGAAATCAAATAAAACAGCAGCTTCCATTTGAATGGCTGGAGATAAATAGATATTAAAGAAGAGTAAAGTACAAAAATTTAGCAATTTATTGGTAAAACAAAGAAGAATAGGAAGATAGAAATCATACCACTGGAGATGTTTGAAGGTGTCAGTGTGTCCTAGAGCAAGAATTTCTCACTAATTTAGTGCATATTGATAGTGTCCTTCCCCAAAGGATCACAAAGAAACTGACTTGTTCATGGGGTAAAGAAGGAAATTGCTTTACATACCACAAACTGGTTAAAAAGGTAGAGAAATTATGAGAATTAAGCTATCACTTCTCATGGTGGAGTATCCCAAACTGCATTTTTTGTGCAGAGGAAGATTGCGCTTTTTAAAAAAAGAGTCAGCATTGTCTGCAAAGTGCTTTGATTTGTGTCATGGAGCGGTCTTGAAGTGTGTACAACTATTTATTTTGGACAAAACCAGAGTGGAGCATGTATTTCAGGAGCATATCTATTATACATCAGCCACAAGGACTTTCCGATTAGACTAGAGCTAGTTCCAAAGATGAAAGCATTTGAATTTTATAGCGTTAGTATCATATTTCAGTATGAACCATTTTTCTACAGATACTTTCTTACTGGTCTATGTTAGGACCAGTATTATACAATAGACTCTTAAATGACCAGAAAAAAGGTGTGACTATTAAGAGACAACTTTGTCAATGTTCCCAGTATCATCAAATACTCCCAATAATCAAAATATACTGATTTTGAAGAACTGCAGAAAGATCTTCTGTTTTGTGTGCCTGAATAGTAAAATGACTAAATTAAAACAGATGGGATGCAAACCACATGAAGGAAATTATGGATAGCTAGAAAGAGTCTTATGAGGATCTGTATAAAGACAATGAACTGTTGCATGTTGTTGACTGTTTAGGAGGACAAAACCATTATTATTTTTAAAAATATTATTGCTACTGCCACGGTAAAAAATTACCATAGTTCCCATGAACGGTCTAGTTGAAGATGTGGCTTATCGTGAGAAGACAACAATACGAAAGTTTTGAAAGATTGTGACAAATAAACCTGACAATATTAGTACAAAATATTTCTGTGGGAAATTATGTGGAAGATGTACCTATTTCCATGGATGTGTATGGCTGGGTGGTGCAAAACAACTGGAGAAGCTTCAAGGAAGTTTTTTGATTTGACAGATGTTGTGTTATTTCAAAATTGAAGCCATTGAGAATACAATTGTGATGAATGAGCACCAGAAAAAATTGTACCAGTCGGGACTTTATTCACAGCAGAGTGACTTTTTTTTTTAGATGCAGTTATAAAGAAACTGAGCACCTATGAAATACCAGGATCCACAGTAAAAATCCATACATCTTAAACTCTGTGTCTACTTCTAATCAAATGTATTCTGATGGTGTCCACAGACTGTGGACGAACTTTTCAGTGGTGATAGACAGCTTGTCTGTCAGTGACAGACAGTTTTTAAGACTTATATTTCTGTGTTCATTACACTTTTTAGTGCCTTTCATACTAAAAGCCGTTTTGTTTATTTTTTCATGTTGTTGACATGTAAACTTTAAGAGTCTTTATGTTCAGTCTTCCACACTGTGACACTAATACTAAACAGCTGAAGATTCGCTCAGAGCAATCCCTTGCAGTGGTTCATTAGCCTATTGCTCTGCCATGCACTCTCTCCTAATTAGATATGGATCCATCACACACCATAGAAAATGGCTTGGAACGCTGACATACAGAACAGATACTCAAATGCAGCAGAACAGAACATGGAAAGGTAACAAAAATGTTTCACAGTGGAATCAGGAATACTAATGCAATAGAATTCATCAGACTGAAAAATTACTAGATGAGGGGGGCCCCTAAAGAATGAGGCTACACAGAGATGAATGATGTTAAGGTGATAAATAGAGAATGATTGATCACAAGAAGTCTACTTAGTGAAATTGTCAGTTACCAAGCTTAAAAGAAAAATAACTATTTTCCCACACAACTTATAATTGTAAATATAAATTACTTCCAAATGGATAAGACAAGTTATCAGTGCCTGTTAAATGCTGCATTCTAAATGCAGTATCTAGTTCTGAAATCCCTTGTGGCCTGTAGCTGTGAAAAATATATCAGTGTAAGGACGATTCTGCACTTGCCATGCTCTCATATTCTTTCCTTATTGCCAGTCCCTGAATTAGGAAAAATTGAATAGATGACCCACTGTCCTGCACAGTGTGATAATTTATAAAACCTCTTATATATTGTCTATAAATACGTTAGAATGTGAATGTAATGCCCAATAATAACTGATAGGAACATTTCCACAGCAAGTTTGCTGCTAGCCGTTTTGAAGAGTTTTTAACAAAAAAAATCATCAACAGTGATGATCAATGTATATATGTAATTAACCAGAGTAGAAACAGAGTTACATAATTAATTGCTTTATTCCTTTGATTTCACTTTAAAAGTCAAATGCATTTAGGGGAAAAAAAGTTGATATAATCCACAAGCTATTATTTTAGATATTACCCACGGTAACTACTGAAATTTTTCATCCAGATGATATTTGTATGAATAAAATGAAATCATATTGGAATTAGTGAAGCTATTCTTGTGACAAAGCTTTATTCCTTTTAGCAGCTGAGGTAGTTTTCTTTTTATACATTATACTGTTCCTATGACTGCCTGTTTGACTTTCACGCTGTTGATGTAAATGAACTCTTTCTCTGATGATGATAATATAGTACAGCAGCAATATGTGTGTATAATTGTCCTCTTCAAAAGTACCTTTTAAATTTAAATCCAAGCTGCAATTATTTTAGATGTGCAAATGATCAAATTGAGGGTAATGCTACAAGAGAAATTCATAACAGGTTCAAAACAGAATAGAAATGGCTATCTCTGCCTTAGGCTTACTGAAGATTTCCTGATAGAATCCAAACATACTCAGCTGAGTAAAAGAAATAACACCTTGTAAGGTTTATGTTCTGTCAGAGTCCAATGCTCTCTCTCCAGCTTCTTTCAGAGAAATCCTCCTCTGCACGAAGAAGGTTTAACCTGTAATACCAAATTTGCTGTCATTACACGGTATTTTTCATCAAAAAGACACACAAGCAGTGTAGTGGGAGCACATTTCAGGCACATACATAGAAGTTGCACTATACAGTTGAATCACAGTACAAATCTCTTTCCCATTACCAGTCTCTTTGAATGCTCATCATCCCGACACTGAGCATTCCCAGTCACGACAGAGGAACAATAGGTTGAAGCCAGCTTAAGCTCACTGACCACTGTGAAGTTTTTGTTAGTTGTTCCTCAATTTTTATATCCTCTGTGGAGCTAAGCCACATTTATACTTTCACCATGCTGGTCTTGCCAACTCAAGAAGGCAATACTCTCTATTAGTTAGCTCCAGGAAGCCCGCTTACACAACCAGTTGGTACACTCAGCTGATAAAAACAGTTGATTTCCTGATATTGCCATTTATCTTAAACAAAGGCCACCCATTGTTCCCCTGTAGTACTGGGATTCAGCTTTCTTTGCAACAGTCAGTCATTCCCTACATTCTGTCCTTATCTTCCAAGCACATTGATCTTGCCCATCTCATCTGAGCCGTTTTCCATTGCAGAGTTTTGTTGATTGATCATGCCTCCTTATGCTTTTTGTAAAAGGGCCAATTCCTGTATGTGAATTCTTGAATTTGTCTTGTTGCATCTCCATTTTGTTCCTTTGGAAATAATTTGTTTTTTCTAGTAAACAGAAAGTCAGAGAAATTCTTAGGTATACTTTCATTCACATCAGAACTGATTTTCTGAAACAAATTTTCCACTCACTCCCATATGCTGTTTCATCAGAAAGTCTTTGAGCATGTAAATTTTTTTGCTTCAAGGTAAAACAAAAACTAGAAAATGGGAGGTGCACTTAATGCTTAACACCTGCTCATTGGCTTCAATCCGTAAGATTAACTTTACTAGTGGATAGGTACTAAAACTCTGCAGAAGACATATAGTGTAGAGGTCAGATCCTCAACATCAGGTGTTGCAGTTTGTAAATTTGCTCTTCCACTCTAAAGAGTCTTCCAGTGACTTATTTGGAACACAGAAATTCTTTTCTGCATCAGAGGGATCCTGAGGCTTCACACCGTGGCAAGTCTAGTTCACAAAAAGCATTTTGTAAGAGTAGTTGTTTGATTGATCTTTGTTTAAACACTTATGTTCAATAATGGCTGCATGAGATGATAATTTCCTAACTTTATGCATTTAAGACATATCTATTTTCATGCCCGCTTTGATGACACCACACAAAGACATGACCAAACTAGTTAGCTCAAAAACTGGCAGAAGCCCATGTAGGAATCAGAAGCTTCCTGCTGAAAGCCAGCTCGGAATCCTGTCCTGTTTTGACTTTCTTCTCTCATCACCATGATAAACATAATGAGAATTTAGGTAGCCTGCATAACTGCTTTCCAGTTGCAGTGTCATTTTCCAGGTGCAATATCCTTTCATTCCTATTTTCCTCCTTTGCAGACAACATCATTTCCTGGACACTAATACAAGTGGTACAGTTTATAAGACGCTTGTATGTGAGTAGCATATTGGAATGTTGTAAAAAATGACAATCAAGGCTCAGAAAGACATCTGAGAAGAATAAGACATTATCCCCACTGTCTTTCAGGTAAAGAGCAATGACTACTCTGTATTTTTGTTGAGAAAGAACTTAAACAATCCTTCAGAAACACTGAGTGTTGGGGCAGGTGTTGTTGTTCGTTTAATATTCAATAAAGCTATATCAGTTTTGGTCTTATTAATTCATATTTACAGAAGCCTAAAATATTTTTGCACTATGGAATTATTATATTCAGAGACTGATTGTCCTTATATAAATATTGCAATAAAATTGCTTGAAAAGACAGCATTCTCATTCTATTTTGCAGTCATTTTTCCCCTCATTTCTTCTACTGGCTCTTTTTCTATGCTAGGAGATCACTAATAAATCAGGGGACTGCAGAGGATGATGAAAATCTTTGCATAGCAAATGAAATTAGAAAATCAGTTTAATTAGGAAGAGAAGAATTACAATCCACTGTAACTCATGTACAATCAGGCGAGGTCTTCATTTGGATTTAAAGGTGAGAATTCTAATAAGGAGCTCCCTCCATAATGAACTTGTTCATTCACTATTGGCATAAAATATGTTAATAATTTGTGCAAATAAATGAATGTATAGATGGGTGTTTTATATCCTGATTTTTAACTTGCCATATTTATTTTCAGTTAACTTTTGATGAGAAAAACCCTATATTTTCTGAATATTTGTTGTGAAGTTTGTCTTGGGGAAGGTAGTGTGTAGAAATTTTCAGTCAATGATCTAGGTATGTCGAGCATCTCTTAAAAAATATCCCAATTAGATTCTCCTTTCATAGAGGAACATTGTGCCCTGGGAGTGTTGCTGATATGTCTCTTCATCTTCTTATGAAAATAAAGTATTTGTCCCTCTTGGACCAAATTTAGGTCTCACAAGCCTTTGCATTTTTGCTTTGTCCTTTGGAATAACTTCACTTTTCTTCATGAAGGTTGAGAAGATATGAGAAACATGACCTAGCTACTCTAACAGCAAGACATAATTTTTATTGCAGATTTTGAAAGAATGATCAAAGATAGACCTCACTTTTAGGTATATTTTTCTAATTTCAGCCCCATTATAGAAAGGTTTAAATGAAACCAGTTAGAAATAGCCTGACATTACTACCTTAGTTTTGCTCAGTTAGCTTGAAATTCTCTGGGCGAAACCAAACAGTAACACTTAAGGCTAAAATCTAGCTGTAGGCAAAAGTTGTGAATTAAATGTGATTGACATAGGACTTAAATATTTATAGAAGAATAAGCTACATGACTTTCCACTAAAGACTATTAGACTCCAAGTGGAATATACTATCCAGAAATAAGTGGTGTGAATGTTTCTGTATTGAATTATATTTATTGACAGAAAAAATGACCTGGAGCTTCCAGGTTACCACACACAAATTATGGTCCCATCATCCATGATTCGGATTGCAGAAAGAGGCACTACCACTCCTAGAGTGACAATACCCTCTTGGCACAATCTTATGCCAAAGATTGCCACTGGCACAACACAAGGATGGAGGAATTTTGCCAAGCCTTGTTAGGCTCTCAGGTTCTGCTTGTATCAGTGTCTCAGATGAGTTTGGGAGAGGTCTACTTCCCATTTTTTTTTCCTTTTGTTCTGCTGTGGTTGACATATTGGCATAGTCTTAAGGTATATGAATGGGATACTTTCAGAATGAAATTAAGCTGGAAAATTAACCTCAGGACTCTGCCAAATGTAATCCCGTCTCAAATGGGCCTTTAGTCCGCGGGACCAGACTAGGAGTAGTCCAAAGCACTTCAAAAAAAAGAAAAGAAAAAAGTACCAGAAGCCTTGAAATAGGCATAGCACATGAATCAGGTGTTTTGCATCAGATGGTTGTCTACAGATTTATTGATCCATGCTATTTGCTAATGTAGACATAGTTTAAGATTGCTAACAGATTAATCAGCATTCAGAACAGATAAATCTGATTCTTCTCTTAGCATCTGACTGACTACAATTTACCAGTCTTTAACATAGATGTAATTGAAAACTCAGCTTTTCTGCATGTGTCCCTCCATATGTCAGTCTGCATCATATAATTTTGCCCAGATTAAGTCCAAACTATCTTAATTCAGTCCAGATTACTTTTACTATTAGAAATTAGGCAGAAAGAAAAACAGTTCTGTCATCTGAAAATTAACATAAAGGAAACAACATTTGTATGCATGCAGACTTCTAATGCTACAGCCAAAACTCCCTACTCTACTGTTAAAAAACATCTTCAATACAAAATTTTTGGTTTTTTTAAAGAAATACGTAACTAAAATAAGTTTGCTTGGTAGGTTGGTTGGTTTTGGTTTTTTATTGTACTGTCTATACAGAGAAAATCATCCAAAGGTAGCTACCATTTATTTGGGGATCAATCCCTCTGGGTATTAGTACCTCATTTAGATTTATGGAATAATTCATATTTGTAACTGATGTTTTAGACTGCCTGTAAACCAAGACTCACTTTAGTGTAACAATACTCAGTTCCTATACTATAATTTAATCTCAGAACCAGGGATGCTGGTGTTATGACCCGCTCCTGAACGCAAGGGTAATTCAGGTTCCTGTAAATCTCTTGGTGTGAATTAGAGGGAAACAACACTGAATGAACACTGTTTATAAATATATATATCTGTGTAGGAGTCACTTTAGAACAACTTGGTTTGAATGGAATGCAGATATGTACCTATTTTGGTTATTATCTGTAGTAATACAGCAATATAAAAGCATTAAAATATCACTTAAGAAAATATATAAGGAAAATAGAGAAAGGATAAGAGCAGAGAGAGCTCACCACTCGCGGATCCTATGACAAGACTTGATTGTTCCAATTTAGATGTCTGTTGGTCAAAGTGATGGCTGCAGTGTTGATCTGTCTGATGAGGGGGAAGCCCATGAAACACAAAGTTCAATGGGTTCATTTACATTCTGGTTCAGGTGGGCACACCCAGGTACCTGCCCAGGAAGGGGAATTTTGCACTGTCAGATGCAGCACTGTAGATCATACACAGTCCTCTGGTGGAAGGCCCCAGAAATGAGTCTGGGGGTGCTTTGGGGGTCTTTGATGGTTTTTGACACCTTCTAAGACGTGACAGCTTTCTCTCATGTCAGTGTAGTTGAGCCAGTTAGGCCCCTTCCGAAGGGATGAATTCCCTCACGCCTACGTGTGAATGTGAATGTCCTGTGTGAATGTGGCCTTCCCTAGGGAGGGGGAGAGGTTTACAACTGAGCCCTTGTGTAAGGCAGGACATTGACATGATAAAAAGCACTATCCCACCTCTCCAGGGTCTGCTTCTTACCTGCCTTCTGCCTTATCTGGCTCAAACCCCAGTCTGTAGCCTCTGGGAGTGGGTGCTCATCCTCTCTGTCTTATACACGTCAGAGATTTTGCCACTACATGTCCAAAATCTCTCCTCCTCCCTTCAGTTTGGGGGGAGGGAGAGTGATAAAAACACAGCCCCAGCAAAGCACCCAGCCACATCAGCAAATGGCAGATTGTTTTGGGTCACTGACCAGTAAGGTTCCAGTTTCTCAGAGCAGGAAAATCACACACAGAATGATACACAGAATAGTCCAAGTTGGAAGGGACCCACAAGGATTATTAAGTCCAGCTCTTACGTCTTAGCCCACAGAGGGACTGAACTCACAACCTTGGTGTTGATAGCACCATGCTCTGACCAGCTGTGTATGTGTGTGTGCATTTTCACCTGTATGGCTATGCAGATATACTTATGCAATCACAATCTTTTCACCCAGATGTGAGGGATAGGAAGGAAGAAGGTGGGAGAGTTTTTAGTGAATGTGCCTCAATGCAGCTATTTCACTTTGATACCTTTGGTCCTTCAGGCTCTTAGTTTAATAAACACTAGTTAGACATCACAATTACTAGTGTCTAATCTTACAATTTTTTTGTCATAAAATTACTTCACATCTATCCAAGCCTCTGTGAGGTTTCTTGAACGTGAAATTATGAAACTGCTATTAAGCAAACAAACAAAAAGACAAAAAAAGGAAAAAAAAATAAAAGCATGCATTACTGCTTTGGCCTCAGTTTTTGAAATTATTTTCCTTTGTAATGCAAAATCTAAAGTTTCAGGATTTTTTTGTAAAAAATGGAAATTTAAGTAGTTTTAGTTTCAAGAATTGATTTCAAAACATAAATAAAAAACTTCTCTGGTTCTGCTATCAGTTCGTAAAAATAAATTATAACTATATGAGCAAAACAAAAAAAATCATGCTCCCCTAGTATATCAAAACATGTGCTCACTTTTTATGACTAAATAAAAATACTAAATATACTCTGATCATATACTATAATGCAAAACTTTTGAAAAAAATATATAAATAAGTGACATGAGACTTTATGTCACATCTATTGCTGAAAGTCTCAGGCTTTAAAGCAGTCATAGCAGCATACATTTTTGGTTTATGTACTATTTTTTCATCTATAAGCTATGAATCTTACATAATGCTAAACTCACGCTTGATTTGTTAGCAGCTGAGTTCTTTGGAGATTTTATTTTTGTGGTAGACTGTTTCATATAGAACACTATAAAAATCAGTGTGAATGTAAGTTTACCTGCATTTATGTAAGTTATTGTACAAAAAGCCATACTCATTTGTACCTTACCTCAGTGTGAGTGATCCCTTCGTAATTTCATTTTCTTTCTCACGCTGCTGTCTGCTTCCAAGGTGGCTTACAGAAACTCTGCATGGCAAGTCTCTTTTTCTGCTCCTGCATTTCAGGTTGATAAGAGGATGAAGATGCCTGAAAGAATTTTAGATACATAAGAGTCTGAAGGACCCTCAGATTCTTCTCACTAGAAAACATGTTGCAATGGTTGTACTCTTTGTGCCTTCTCTTTGTTGCTTCTGTCCAAAGAATTAGTTGCATTTTGGTAACTTAAATCACCTTCACCTGCAAAATTCTGTTCATGCAAGGAACCTATATCCCTTTCAGCTCTTCCACCTCTGACATTTGGAGAATTCTGGTCTTAATTGTATTTTCAGAAAAATAGTTTCACAAAATCAAACTTACTGATTTCTGGTGATTGCATTGAGCAAGTAACTCATATGGTAGAAGAGGTGCTACAAACCCCCACTAATAATTTATGATCCAAAGCCGTTTCTGCCCTTGTGCCATAAATTCAGCTATGTGTGCCATGGGTAGAATATTGCTGTTACAGAGAATAAAGTTCCATTTCATCATCCTTTTCATCATCTTTTGCTGCTAGGATTTCACCTATCTTTAAATAGAAGATCCAAACATGAGTATAAAACTATGATAAAATATTGTTAACACTGAACTGCATCCTCAAGCATTTCACTGCATTTTATATTGAGGTGAAGGAAAGGCACTGTTCAAGAGTTGTGTAATTGACTTTAAAAGGTTCTTCCAGATACATAAAAATTACACCTGAACTGAAACCAGTTATTAAAGGAGATGAGCAAAACCGCTGGGGGGAGGTGGTTTTCCCCTGGATATCTCTACAGACCTTCTTAAAATATTGCACAAGTACTAGTTGGTTTTCCTTTCAGGTGTGCGACAATTTGTCAATGAAGTGAATTTCCGGAAGAAATGGAAAATAGGAATAAACAAAAAGAGAAGAGTAATGAGATTTGCCTTAACAACAAAAGAGAACTTGAAGAAGAGTTTCAGAACATATGGTCTGGGGACACAGCCAGAACTGTAATAAAGAGGAAAGTGTGAGAGACTTCAGAAAGGACAGACATTTATGAGTAAATCCCATATGTCTTTCAAACCAATAACCTGAAAGCCACTCCAATAAAATGTGATACCTGTATAAGCCATGAGACAGTCACCAAAAATCCCAATAATTTAACAGGAACATAAAGTGCTGTAAAAATCAAAATCAGCAAATAGTGCAGGTAGCGCAATGAAACATGACTCTCATATCTATATAATGGAACGTTTGCATTTCAGACTTGTTAAAAAGCATACAAAACAAGATGTATATGAATATTGACAAACAGTGGTATGACAATAGTAGTCAATTGTTGTTTCCATTGGTACTAAGACATAGAGTAATACATTTTCACAATTTTGCATCATGTCTTAAGTTTAGGCATTCATTTTTCAGAGTATCAATATAGAATAAAATACAGATAACATCTTTAAATAATTTTTTAAGTAAACTGTGATATAAGAAAAGTGAATTAAAACTAGCAGTTAAAGTCTTCAGGCTCACTGGAACAAAAATAATATGTGAGGTGGTTTTGGTGAAACTTCATTTTGAAAGTGTTCCTACAAAAATATCTTGAAATGTTTGAAATTTCTCAAGTAAATATTTTCAGGACATTGACTGACTTTTCATTTTTAAATGTCAGATAAATAGCAAAAAAATAAACATAAAAATAAATCATTTTGCAACAGTCTTCACAATTTACACAGAAAACTGTTTCCATTTTTGAATCTACAGAAACTATCAAATTTCCTCTTACTGTATTTAGGATTGCATTTATTTTTTCATCTTCCAAATTCTATTTCCTTTCCTATTTTAAAGTGGCAATTGTAGGTAACAAACAGAATTTCTAAGAATACCAGTCATCTTCGTTATGAAAGTGAACTCACTAGCTTAGTGGTTCCTATTTTAACTGTAATTTCATTGATACTGAAAAGCATCACAAGCAAGTTAGTAATAAAGAATTTCAATTAGCAGTGTATGATTTTGACATTATATAATTCATATAGGATTGGAAAGACTAAAAATGTTGAATCTCACGAAACACAAAAAAATTTCTATTGCTCTGAAATAGTGTGTCTTACATTGCTCAGAGACTGTATAGCAAAACATAGTTCATAGATGCTTAGAAGAAAATATATCGTGTATGAATCAAAAGAGGCCATTTCAAGTTCTCCTCTGTCTTTAAATGGTACTTCTATTACATTGGAGGAAAGCATAAATTAACTAAGTGAGCAGTGTAACTTGGAGTGACACATCTCACTGTCTCAGTATCAAAACACACCAAAGATCATCCCAAACCCTCTTTCTGTGTCAGTTTTTTTCCCCCTTCCATCAGTGTCTAAGAGAAACAGATGCCTGCCATAGATGCTGCCTACAGCCACAGGCCAGGACAGAAGCTGTGAACTTGTCTGAGCTTTGCCATAGGTGCTGCACAAATTGAGTCTGAATGATTTGATTGTAACAGTCTCCTGGCTGTTTCACTAGCCAGTATGAAATTTCACTAGACAGTGTGAAATTCATTCACTGCTACCTTTAGTAAGTCAAGAAGCAGGTAAATAAAGAACCAGCCAAAAGTATAAACATAATCAAGACAGATAGATTGTCTTGGTTTATTAATAATTGTGGTTTTTTGAGGAAAAAGATGACTTCTGTGTATATCAGACACTCCAAATGGATAAATATCTTCCAGATACTACTATGTCAACTAAAACTGAAAAGATGATTCTTGAACTGAAATGCCAGAGATAAAGAAGAGAGAGCACTTTGCAGATGCTAGCATGACTTAACTGCTATTTTACAGGCTTTTAATGGATTAGTTACCTTTCAGAGGTTCAAAACACAATGATATTGAAATATTGCCATAAGCAATCAGGCAGCCTCCCAGTTGGTTTAATGAACAGAGGGCATATTCCAGCATCTCTCAAGAACACTCACCAAGAACTCAGGACAAAAATATTTTCACTTTTATGTCTAACAGCCATAAGCTCATTGAAATTTGCAGTGAGTAAAGCATGACTGATCAAAATGAAATATTTGCTTTAGGTAAAAAGATACTCTGCAGAAAGGTGTGACATTTACAAAAGCAATTAGGGGAGGTTTGCAAAGTACTTTCATATGGCACAACTGATGGCTTTACTATGTGAGTAGCTGGGTTAATCTAACTGGGACAAGAGACCTAGAGGCAGTATAGAATGAAAATGAAGATTATTCCAATGATGACATTTTAAAAAAAAATGAGTAATATTTCCTTGTAAAAAAACCCATGCATTCACCCAAAGAGAGACTTGGAACTGATCACAGAGCACATAGTCCTGAGCTACCTGTGTCACATTCAGCATTTAAAACAAACAGAAAAGATAGAGATTTCTATATGATTTGTCCTTTCAAGGAAAGTTTAACACAATATCTTATCAAACTGTGAACATTTTGGAAAATTTTGTAAGCAAAATGATTTCAGGACATTTATTCCATTCCTGAAATCTCACAAGCATTTCCCCATCATTTTGCTGTGCTTTTTAAACACTACCTTGGCCTTTACTAAACAGGTGAAGCTGAAGTGTAGCAGGTTAAAATTTTCTAATATTAAAAGATAGACCAAAAAAAAAAATATAACAGAGGGACACATTGAGCTAATTACCTGAAATGAGGAAGCTAGGTAATGTTTTGTTATTCATTAAAAATTGGAAGACTTCACTTTTGAAAAAATCATATTTCTGCTTAGAAAAAAAAAACATATATGAGCCACTTCAGAAAATTATGCTGGTTTTCTACACAAGAACTTCTTTCTTTTAATTAAAAAAAAACAAAAAACCAACTCTCAGCATATTTGGAAAACTGCAGTTCTTCCTTCATGCTTGTTGCTGTCTGATTCTTCCTTAAACTAGCGCTGTATATGTGTTCTGAAATTCTGAATACAGATCCTCAGACTTACAAGTCCATTATTTTGAATCAAGTTGTGGGGGACTAATTCAAATCTTGAATTAATTGTAGAAATTTTTTATTCCTTTGAACATTAAAGTATAGGGAAAGTAACAACTCTGGCTACTAAATGGAAATTTGAATTCTGGAAGCCTCAACTGAGATGAAGAAGGTTACTCTGCTCAGTTCAAAAGTATATAAGCTCTGCAGCTGCTCCAAGGCTGGTCTCAGGCTGCTTTAGGCAGCAAATGCAGTAGGAACCAACAAGGATTAAGCTACCATTGATTTTGTCCCACCAGGCTCTATTATTCAAGTATCAATGGCTCATTAGTCTTCATGCTCCTGCTTTTATAAAAGCAGAAATAGTGAGCAATCCGGAAATCACTGGGGGAAATATTAGCCATGGTACTGGTGTTTACAAAGAACTATTTCTATGTATTTGGATCAACAATTGTCTATATTTCAAAGACAAGGGTACACAAATGACCTTTTAATATAGATTCACTCTCAAAGCACCTGACTTGGACATATAAATGTGTGTAAGATTTCCTCTTATTATTTTGTTCTAAAAGAGAAAGTGAGGGAGGAGGGAATGAAGATGAAAAGCAGCTACAAACACACAGAATGAGAAACAAAGCTGGGTTTCAGTTTGTATTTTTCTTTTTCATTGGGAAGAAGTTCTTTTTGCTTCCTGCTTCTGTGTAATCATAATTTTATAAATAAAAATACTATCACTGGTATTAGCACATGAATGTTTTACAGACACTTTTTAAATTTCCAAGCAGATTGTTTCAAATTACATCTTTCTGTAGCATATTACATTATTCTGTTAAAGACTTGAGATATTGGCAACTTTTCACATTTTTGGGTTTTTTTCATACCCTTTCTTAAATGTTTTGGAATTTTCTATTTTATGCTGGGAAGGGCAATATCAAACTGCTTTAGTAACTGCTGTGTGCCTTCACCAGTCTGTGGTTGGCATCCTTGGCTCCACGAGTCCTAGTTTAGACACCAGGCAGTGGTCTAAACCTGGAGTCTCTATGAGGAATCTTGGGAGCCTCAGTTTATGGGTCTTCCACAATCACTGAAGAAAGTGCAAAATACTTCATATTCCTTTCAACTCAGTAAACCAGTCCATGATGGCTTAGGAAAAGAAGATGCATGGGTGAAGGGAAACAATAAGAGCCAGTCTGTGGCAGTATCCATGGACTATATTGCCAATGTGGAATTCTGGACAAGTCTCATGTAGAAGTCAAAAGCTGCTTAGATTTTATATATCCACAGTAGTCTCAACATCAAAGAGAAGTTAAACAGGGACAGCAGATTAACATTGTTAACAAACTGTTCTCTCTATTTCAGTGGAAATTATTCTTAGATTACAGATTCTGCCATGCTTGTGTCTTGCCAGATGGGCCTGAAATGTAAATCTATAAAAAATAGATTTGATATTGGATAAAGCAAAAATACTGAAGGTGGGAATCTTTGCACCTTCTACTTTCTTCTACATTTCTGCTCTTTCCTCGTGTGTTATAATAGCCCATTTATTTTGTCTAATATATCTTAAAATCTAATCATGTTAAGTCTTCAATTAGACTTTTCCCTTTTATTTTGTTGTGACTAGCTTTAAAACCTCTGCTGGAGAGAATCACATGAGATAATTCCTGTGATTTCCTCACTATTTAATCCTGAATTATAAATAAATGATGTGTCACAAGCACCAAGCTATATATTATAACTGACTTCAATGGGGATTCCTATGAAAGAAGAAATATAAATTATTCCCACTTACACCTTTAGTCCTATATTCTTTCTATCTTTATTTTAATTAGCTATATAGTCATTTGTATCTGTCTGTCCACCTGGATCTGGAGCTGTATCAAGGTTCCTTTTTCAGGCTTTGAATTATTGATTTTTTGTTAGTATGAATTACCTTTACAAAGGACTCTGATTTCGTCTTCTTAAAAAAAAGTAGCTACTACATGCCTCTTTACCAGTCAGTGCTGTGTTTCTTGACAAGGATAGTAAGTGCAACTCTGACATTCTAGTGGCAGTCCAGATTTACTTCATAGTAGGAAGAATTATTCTAAATTACTTTAATAGACTAGACAGGCCCTTTTACACTCTGCAGAATAAGCTTTAATTTAAAGCACAAACTCCCCTCTCCCTTGTATTTTCAATTCTAGTAAGAAGAGTTGAATTTCATCACAAACAAGCTGTTTGGTTGTTGGTAGAGGGGAGGTTTCTGCCCCCAAAGACTACATGAGATATTCTCTATTTCTTTTTTTACCCTTTACTTTTTTGACTGTGGGCTGTTCTTCCCTGATTAGTTGCTTGCCTGAATGGTGCTACCATTTTTTCACCTAGTTTGTTTACATGTACAATCAGTTTTATCTGTTTGCATTTTACTTTACATTTTTTCTTGTTAGCAAAAAAGAGACAAAACAGTGGGAATGCTGGAACAGTACAATGGAAGACAGTTACCTTGAGGAGTATTAGTATCAATGTTTAAATGGCAAGTGAAAATTTTTCTCTCATTTAGCACTGATGGAAACTCACAAATCCTGCAGCACATAGCACATTCCAGTTTCTTGTTTTTTCCTCTTCCCTTGTCTAGTGTTTGTTTTGCTTTGTTTTGATTTTTTAATGTTGTTTCAGGTTAGAATTGAATATGCTAGGCCAAGAATCATTGAACGTCACTATGCTTTTGTTTCAAAGCTACTTTTTTACACTTTAAGCTTACATCAGAGAACCTCTGTACTTATTGTGTAAAATTCTGAAGTGGGTAGATTTTTCTTGTCTGAATTTAAAGACCGATTCAGTTGAACTGGATATATCTGAGGAGTACAAAAATGAAATCTGCTAATACTAGAGGGAATAATGATTAAAAGTTTGCCTCATCAATATTTTTTGGGATCAAATAATTTTCATTTTGAAAAAATGTTGAGTATTTGATAGTTTTTCCAAGGAAACAGTAGTGAGAAATGAAACTTCATATTAACACATTCCCCAAATTTCCCATGCCATTTTGATGTAGGATTTTCAAAAGCAGTCATTTGCAGGTTGTGTCCTGATCTTGCTGCGTTGGCCCAGCGTGATACACACTTGTTGTCATCCCATAGCTTCATCTCTATATCAACTTTCTCGTATTTTTTAGATCATAGGCGGAAATGCAAGAACTGCTATCATTGACCTTATTAGGGCCAAAAAGTAATTAGTAGAATTCTGGGTGTTTCCAGATAATATTATTGTCACTGAACATTTCAATGAAAATTCCAGTACGTACTGATCTGAACTGTAGCTAGAGTGGAAATTTACTGCTGACTAAAGGCAAACAACTTGCAGCCCTATAAACAGTGTTTCTAAGTGATCCCTTTGAACTCTTCTGGGCCACAGAGGACTGCACCAGTGCCTCTCTCTGAGGGGAACACCTCCCAGAGCTCATGATCTCTCAGTTTGGTGATACTCAGAGGACCATCACTGAAGGCTGATGACAGAGCCTGGGACGATGCTCCCACTCCTGAGAGTTCAGTCCTTGCCCATTGAGAAGATGCAAAGTCATGATATAAGTATTTCACTGAACTTGAGGGGAGTTTTTCACAGGTATATTTTCTTGTCAAGAAACATTAGTTTTAGAATAGAATTAATAGAACTTTGTTTTTCATTTTTAAAATAAATTTTGATAAATATATATTATACGTTTTTTGAAAATGTATTTCCAGTTTTTTATTTAATTGACAATACATTGCTCATACCAATATCACTGTATAGACTACTTTGGATTTACTCCTGCCTTGTCTGAATGTGTGTAATACAAGAAACAGCTTTGAAAATTCCAGTACATAGCTATTATATTTCCTTCTTTTTTTTTGTTCAAATAAAGGGCAAGTGTGATTTAATTTCACATGTGAGAACATTTGAAATAGCCAAACAGCAATGAATAGGCAAGAGTGAAGGAATTACCTTTTAAATTATAGTAACAGGTTGGAAACCTGACCTTGTAAAATGTCACCTACATGTTCCACATTATTTATTTCTCATCAGAGATTTTGTACCAGAAGGTTTCCATTCATAAGACACACAAGATTTGCGTTAGAGCAAGATCAATCAACTCTGCCTTGAAATCTCATGGAATATAGTGCTATAAAAAGAAGTACAGGGGTTGGGGTTTTTTGTTTTGTTTTTATTCAAAAGTTGAGTAAATATAGGAATGAAAATTGAATGTTGGAAGCAGCCTTATTTTTATATTTTAATATTTTATATCTGAGGTAGAAAGAGGATATATAAAAAACATGTCAAATATGAAATGTTCTGCTGCATCTGACCTAAACACTACTTTTACACCAAATTAATGAATGACAAGAGCAAGTGTTTCCGTTAGGCTAATGTCTTCAAGAATACTCAGATTTGTTTATACGCCAGGCTCATAGGTTTATTTCCATATAATGTCTATCTTTAAATGATTTTGGGTTCTGTCAGGAAACCTCACAACATTAAGAAAAATGTCGGCATGGCATTTCTGCCGCAGCATCTCCATGACAGCCATAGAGTGAATAATTCTTAATATAACTGCTGACACCTAGTAAAAGAGTGGCATACCTGGTGAGTTCCCCATGGGCAGAAAATTGCCTGACTGATTACATTTCTGTGAGGGAAACACAGCTGAATATCCCATGATATTCCTATACTCTCAGCAGTACATTCTGTTGCTGCTTTTGGACAACTTTTTATGAGCTAGATTAATGTATCTTGTACTACTGTCAACATGCTAATAGTTTCCATCATTGTATTTTTTTTTCTGGCTCAGCTTCTGAAGAATCAAATAAAAGATGTTTTAATACTAAAAAGCAGCCACTAATATAGCCAAGGCATGTGTCAACACTACATTTTCTTTTTTTTTCTCCTTCCAGTTGTGGCTTGTTATTGGACAACCATTTCAGTCTAACAGTGTGAGGAAAGAGCCATTCTGACATGCATTTTCTGGTGAAGAGTTAGTTCAGGCATCACTGGACAGGACTGTGGGTCTCAGTGCAGATGGTCTCTAAAGAATTTTTTTTTGCAAACTGGACTACTCCATATCACTCTCAACTATGAAGAATTAAAGCATATTTTGCCGGACTACCTTTTTGTCGCAGCCATTGCAGAGAGCTGCACTTTTTAATCAGAGCTTCCCTTGGGCAATTTCCTTAACTTGCATCAAGCTTCTGAACATTACATTAGAAAATTCAAAGTTTATTGTCCGGCTAAGCATAGAGATACAGATGTTAAATGTCTGGGGGTTTTCTTATTATACAGATGCTCCTTTTATGACAAATAGTACTTGACTTCAGAGTGACACTTGTGATCCTTCAAGAACCAAAGCACTGTCAAATAGTCTCAAGCATGCAGGACACGAAATCATGTTGTACAGGAACAGCATCAGAAGTATGAATATCAGCTTTAGGTGGTCTTGTTGGACTCCTTTTCTTCCCTTTCCTTTTCCTTGAAATTTTATATAAACTTTCTACTTTTTCATGGAACTTTTTTTCTGTCTTGAGGTTATTTTGCAATAAAGTAAAAGGTGTCCATATCATCAAGATAGTTCAACAGGCCAAGAAAATGTCAAGGACCCCATTTACAATCTGTGGCAGATCACTGCATATTTCACAAAGAGTCCTTGAATGGCAAGCACCCCTCAATTGCTTACAAATGCAGCAAAAAACAAGTTTCCTTTTAAAATGTAATACACAGGCAACACACTGAGAAATCAGTATATACACCAGTGGGGAAAGCAGTATGTGAAGTTTTATTTTAGCCTTTGACTGAATGTGAGCTTTGGACCCATACTGATGAGCCATGTATTTCTATTTATTGCCACCTTTGAGAGGTCAAAACTCTTCACAGTTACTGAATGTAAAAGAGACAAATAGACATATTCTAAATGTAGGTTCCAAGTCTGTATCTATAGGGGAAGAACAAGATGGGAGGTCTGACATAAATACAGCTTCAAATGACTCTGTTTCCAATTTAATCTTTCTCAGCAATGTGACAAGAAACAATTTCGTTACTTTCCCTTAACCTCTCTAAAGAAAACGAGAGAACACATGCACATGCATTTTAAGAATGTTTTTTGCAACTTCCTGGTTGAGTGCATATTTGGAAACGTAAGTCTTTCACACAGCTGAAATTAAAACTGCTTTTGATTATAAGTGTCCAAAAAGCAGGAGGATCTGATTGTTATGGATATGTATTAGGTAGGATTCCAAAATGCACATTATAAATTTGACCAGACACAGAAGAGTTCTGGTTTCAGGTTACGTTTATGATTACTGTAAGTGAAAATAGTTCTTCTGGGGGAGAGATGCATCTTTGGCAGGGCTGAAACTTCCTGGATGGATGGTAGATAGCCCTGACAGTTTTGGTTAAGCTGGTGTAAGAATGGCCAAGTACACAGCTGATCTGGCAGGTCTGAGGAGACAAAACACTCTGTGGTGGTATTGAGCTTACACTGAGGGATGGACTGTGATGAGAACCTTGTGACAGTGCTCTTTTTCACTTGGCTTAATTACAGCATAGACAGTATGTCAGACCACAGAATAAATAATATATAAACCAAAGGTGATGCAAATTTCCTCCCTTACTGGGAAAATAAAAATCCTTTAGAACAATGCCATCATTTTGCTTAAAGTCCTTCCAAGTAGGGATGTTCTCTGTGGTTTGTTTAGCTGATTGCTGACCTCTGCTCTGTCCTCACACACACTTATAAATACATGTGTGTGTGTGAGAAAATGAAGAGATAAATGAAATGAAGGGGGAAAATTCACATACCAGAAATTAGTGGATTTTTTTTTCCATACATTGGTATAATCTGTGAAATAAATGCATTGTCATAAAGATGCAAGGCTTTATTTTTACTTTTTAATAGATGTAACAGAGATTTATCACTTCTTTAACAATTTGAAAGCTGTAACTTTGGAGCAATGGACATGTCTGTTTGATCCTCTCTTGCTGGTCCTTGACATATATTCTTCGGAAGAGCATAAGCAGGAGCTGCACAGAGCTCTGGTGTTCTGGTGTTTTGTATTTGGATGAATTTCACCTCGAGACTTTTCTCAATACAAAAATAATAAGGGGGGAAAAAAACCCTAAACAGATGTTATGGAGAAGAGGGGAAGAACCATACCAAGCCACTATTGTTATACAGTCATGTAGTCACACGTCAGATAGAAAACAGTGATTATAAACCTGTTTTTTCACATTTTGAACTAGGTAGGAGAAAATTCATCAATTTTTGTTCTACAAAAAGGAGTTATCATCTTGATTGAAAATACATAATTATACTAATGTTAAATTCCAGGTGTTTGTTTTGCTTTGTTTTTAATCAATCCACGTTAGATAATCGCTTCATTACACTAGATTAATTGCTTAGGTTTCTACTCTACTTGCCACTCCTCCCCCACCCTCCTTTGCACCCCCACCCTGCCACTTTCTGGTCCTTTTTTTAGTGAAGCTTTCAGATGGAGGTACCTTTTCAGGCACAATCAGTTTTTTTCCCTTTCCCCCATGTACCCTGAGCTAAGTGCTGCATCCTCCCTCACTCCTGCTCTGGCACTCATAAGCCCCTTCAGTAAAAAAAATAAAGTGACCTTGCTTTTCCTCCCACATTTCTTAGCAAAACTGACTTAAGGTGCAAATAATGAGGAGAAAGGTGACAAAGGGGAATAGGAGAGCCCCTTCTCAGAAGCACTTATATTGGCTCAATGTTCCTCATGGAAACATGTCCACAAACAGGGAAAAAGCCCTCGCAATACACATTTTTGTGAGTATGGACACATCACACAAAGGGCTTGTTCCATCACACTTAACAACAGGGACATTTTGGACCAGCACCAATCAAAGTCCAGGCATGCACTCAAGGATCTTATTCCTACAAATCATTACTGGTTTTGTTGTTCATGACAGTAGACACTGACTCTTCTTGAAGTGTGAATGGCAGAAAAGTATCTCACACACCAAAAACTTCATGTGAAACATAGAACCATTAGCAACTTCTCTTCCAAGAGTCAAATAGAACAAGGGAAAAAGGCCTGAAGATTTGCCACATTAGCAGCACTTTCCTTACAATGGATGTTTTTCTTCCACAAATGCAAACTTAAAATCAGTAGAATTAAATGTTTGTCAGTGCACAAACTCCAATGTCAGAGCACCATATTGGATCAATGAAAAAGTGTTAGTGGGTTATTAATTTTTTTAAAAACATGTTTGCAGTCACAGCCTTGTCAAACTTTTGGGAAAGAGAAGAAAACTGCTGAGGAGTAAAAAATAGAAAATAATGTGTGAGAATAACCGCCAGGCATTGGCTTGCCGTCATTATAGGGGATAAAATAACATGTTGGGATTTGCAGACTGACTTTATTGGAGAAGGTAGATTAAACAAGATGTTTCATTTATTCCATCATATCCAGGTCCACAAACTGCACTATATAATTTCAAAATTCATATTTCCTTTTCCTTCCATACTACAACAGGGATAAGAAAATGGATGGAAGAAGTTCGATTTGTAACACAATCCTGCTAAATCCTTGGAACTGTGACTTCTTTCTGTATCTTTTGGACAGGAATCCAGACCAAACTGAGAATATAAACTCATAGTTAATGGTCTCTTATGTCAGCCCTCCAGGAAAGAAATCATTGCATGCTGCTGTCATCCTCTAATTTATTAGTATGGCCTGCACAGTTCATCATTACTGGGGTAGGAAGAGAGGAAGAAGATGAGCAAAGGGCCGCCTATCACAGAATTATAGATAGAATCAGAATGGTTCTATTCTATAGAAGGGATCTGAAAGATGACCTAGTTCCAAAACCCCTGCCATGGGTAGGGACACCTTCCGCTAAAACAGGTTATTCAGAGGCCCACGCGGTCTGGTCTCCAGGGATGGGGAGTCCACAACCCCTGTGGGTGACTTGTTCCAATGCCTCACCACCCTCACTGTAAAGAATTTCTTCCCAATATGTAACCTAAACCTACCTTCCTTCAGCTTAAAGTCATTCCTCTTTGTCCTATCACTACACACCCTTGTGTAACATCCCTCTTTAACCTACTTGCAGGCCCCCTTTATGTGTGGAAGGCTGGTCTAAAGTCTCTCTGGAATCTTCTTTACTTCTCCAAGCTTAACAATCCCAATTCTCTCAGCCCATCTTCATAGGAGAGGTGCTCCAGCCCTCTGTTCAGCTCTCTGAACTTACTACTTTAAATTTGTGTTTGAGCTGTCTACAGGGGGGAAGCAAGGCTGCTGTCAGTGGAAAAAAAAGTAGACCATTTCCCTCAGATCTAGGGATAATAATGGCTAGAGAAAAGCTCTTTTACCATTGTGGTACGAAGATTCCTTCCCTTCCTGTCTCAGGAGAACCTTTTCCTGCTTTTCTGAGGCTGCTCCAGCTGCTTTGCAGTTGACAGTGTGTTACCATGTTTTGATAAGAGAAAGAATGAAAGAAAGGAACAGATACTCCTGCAATATGAGGGTAGGGGTGTGATTGTACCCATATATGTTGTTCACCCCAAGCTCCACAAAGCTCTCCATAGTGCTGGAAGCAGATTAATGTCAATTATAGTTTACTGTTTTTACTGAAAAACAGCTGAAAAAGAAAGAAATGTAATTTCTTGGTGTACAAATTGACCATGGATTATTTTATTGAATTTTGCATTACAATAACATCTTTAGAATTTGGCTGAAATGTGAGAGAGAAGCATCTTATTGTTTTGTCTACTCTAAAAAAGTACAGCAAGGGATAGTGTTTTCTTCACAGAGCTACGAATTTAAATGGAATGTACAAAGGACATGCAATATCTGTTTTGAAGACAAGGCTTAAAACATGGTGAATTAATTAATTTGCTCATGGTCACTAAAAAAAAGTCAGTGGCAGGACTTGGGAAATAACTTGCTTTTAAGGTTCTAGTTCTCTCTTAGGAAGAGTATTTATTTATTTGTTTATTTAAAGCTGTATGAAAAGATAACTATCTCTAGAAAGCTGTAATGTAAGAAAAGGTTTGGGAAGTGAACCAGGTAGATTAATATTAATGGCTTTGCGGGAGAACTGAAGTGCCTAGAATGTCAGAATGGTTATTATCATAGAAATATACTATTAAATCTTTCTCTTAAACCTTAGCTATTATTAAAAAAATGAGTGTAGGGAACTTTGCTAAATATAGAAGGGCAGATGCATGCCAGGACAAAATCTGATTCCATTAACTACCAGCCACATTCCAGTGTTGACTTGTTCGTCGGAATGACGTCATGGAGATGGGAAGTGAACAAGTTCAATCACTTGCACATCATTAGTTCAGTAATAGTTTCTTTTAAAGGTGCCTTTAAGAAGCACTTAATTTAATGTTTTACGAAGCACTACCCATCAATGTGTCCTTGATCACACGAAAAATTCAGTTTCTTGCACACAGTGCACCAAACAAAAGACAGTCCGGATTTCACATTTCAAAATGAGTAGTGTGACAGCAGTAATCATTATCTCGTTGACATTGATCTGTGTGCTGGCAAAGACTTCCTATTAAGTCCTGAACAGAGGCTGGCAGCTCCTATGGGTATGAAGCTCCCTGAGAGTGGGGCAATGAAGTAAAAACTTGTTTCAAAAAATTAAATTGTCTCTCAAAACCCTGTAGAGTTTTGTTGCTTGCTCAGGATTGGAGTATTATGCCAGAGATTCACGCACATCCTCATACTGCAGAGAGAGAAGAGGATGGAATAGAAATAGAGGCCATAAAGAATTCAAACCACTACTGATCCAATTATTAATATTTTTATCTTCAGACCAGATTTGAACTATATAACTACACCGTACATTACTAATGAAAAGCAGCCTCCTCTGGGGTGGAAGCTCTTAGATAGCTGATGGACACAGCATGCTGCCAGAAAGAAAGAGGAGGGAAAATAGAATTTTAGTACATCATGGAAAGCTCCTGCTGCTGAGGAAAGTGAAATGGCATATTTAGGAGCCAAGCTACTCTCAAAGTAGGGTAAATTGAGAGCAACTATTAGAAATTCAATGGAATAATGAGAGTGGTGAGAGAAAATAATAAGGCAACTATGTCAGTCAAGAGCAGACAAGGCTTCCTTCTCTTCCCAGTGCCATTTCCTACTCTCAGTTTGATAATGAGAAAAAAAATAAAGCCCTTTCCAGATGGCATGTTTATTGTATGTCTACATCACACAATGAAACACAGTGCACAGGCTCTTAATCCAAATAAATATCAAAATTGCTATATTCCCTTGCAATACAATGCAAACTTGTTAGTTTGGATCTGGAAGAAGATGATCATCTTGAATCAGTACTGTGAAAAAGTTAAGAAGCACTGACCTTGGAGAGGCTTATTAGTTCGATTGCACTACCTGCTTACCTACTGCACTGTACCTAGACTGAAGCTGGCTCAGATTTACCTGGTTTGTGTGTCAGTATCATCTTCTCTTTCCTCTTGGCTTCAGCATTGCAATAGGGAGACTAATGTTGCACCTACTTGCGTTAATCTGCCTGTTTCTAAAAGGTCTTGAAACAGTACTCCTTGTATTCACTATTAAAGTTAGTGCCAACTGTTCCTGTGAAATGAAGTGAGATGACCAGGAATTTCCAATTTAATTAAGAAACTAGCGGACTGTGGACCTGGTGGGAAAACCTACTCATGTTCAGTCTGGGAGAAAATACCTAAACTTGTAACTCTCATTTCTTGATAAGCTTACATTTGCTTTAAAAAATGAATAATTATAATGGCACAAAATATATAAGAGTATCAGATTGATTTTTTGTGGTTTATAGTGGAGGGAAATGGCCACTTCAGCTATTCTCATGTACAACCTTTGTTTTGATTTTTCCATTGTTGAATATTTATAGCCATAAGAGACAAAGTGCAGCAAACACTAAATTTATGCATGTTTCCCATAAATGATGCTATCTACCAATTAAGTCTCTTGAGTGACAATACTTTATTCAAATTCCAGTGAAATGATACTGCTTTTTGAATGCAAGGGCAAGGTAGGATTTCTTTTTTTAGGGGCTAAGGAATATACAAATTTTCTATTTCTGAACATTTCTGAAAACTTACACAGTTCGTTACAAGAGTCTGTGATTTTTTCTTGATAATCTGGTAGAATTGTATAGTTTCAAACCATAAAAATCTTCATTATATTTCTTATACGGATATTTTCACTAAGAAGTTATTTTTAGTTGTTAAATGTTACAATGGCTTCAGTACTCTAGTGATAGATGGAATGAAAATTTCTTTGCTTTTGGCTTTCTTAGGGGGTGACAAATTGAATAGCCTTATTCCAGGTGAGACTGCAACAGCTCCCTGTGTGCTGATCCAACCAGTAGCAAGGCTGAGGATGTATTCCCAATGACAGCATATACAAACTCACCTATAAAAACACTTCTCTCTAGTTTGGACGTCGCAGACAGACATAATCACCACTGACACAAACACAAACAGCACCAGTGAGTGGCCTCATCCTGTTCACCTCTCTAGCTGATCAGGATGAACGACAATTAGTGGGAAATACATGTCTGTCTGTCTGTCTATCTATCTATCTATCTATCTATCTATCTATCTATCTATCTATCTATCTATTTAATCTATATATCTATCTACAGCCTGGATCCCTTCAGCTGCTGGGCTTAGTCCGTCAGCCTTCCCATCAGCCTTCCTTGGATCCAAATCTACTCAGCTGCTTGCACCTGGATATACGAGCCTCTGGGATCAGTCCTGCTCTCAAAGAGACACACACAACAAATTTCTGCAACTGGTTCTGAATCAGTTACCCCAATCCTTGAGAGAATTTTTAGCTAATTATTGTAGAATAGAAACAATTAATACTAAAATGAAATATTTGGAAGATCCAAAAGCTGATTGAACCACCTGAAGATTTGGGTTTTTTCTTCTAGATTGCCTAGATTTTGACTTTTTACTCTTATGGAAAAATTTGAAGCTCAAAAAAATTCCCAAACATGGAAAAAAAACCCCACATTTTATGCTCAGCTACTGATTAATGACAAACCTGAAAGGAAAATAGAATGTTAAAAGCAGAGCATGGGAAAGCCAGAATATAAATATTTTTCAGTTCCGATGAATTCATTAGTATCATGTATCAAATTCAAGTTGGCCAAAGTCAGTACTCTAACATTAATATGCTTTGGGTCAGATCATAGATCCTTAGAAGATGATGTCAATAAAACAGGCCTAAGATGGCTTTACGTTACCTTGTGAAACTATTTAATTTTTTTATGAGGACAAGTAACAAGTGGGGTTCTTTCAGCTTTTCATGAAGATTCTTCTTTACTTTCTGACCTTCTGAAACCAAAGATGATGAATTAAAAGGTGATTTTTTTAATACCAGTGAATCCAATCTTCATAAAGGTTAAAAGCTTCTGTCATTGGAGACCCAGTCTTAGATATTTTAACCTATGAAATCTGGAATGGTTTTGGATGTGTGTGGATTTCTCAGGGGAACTGTGTTGTTTATTGTATTAGTACAATTGAGCTCTTTTTAATGATATATGGAGAAAATACAACGGGAAGTTCTCTTTTCAAATGTAATATGTTCCAATTTTTATTAGTCATTTATATATATATATTTCTCTTTTAAGTAGATATGAATTAAAGTATCATAACTTAAAGTATCATAAATTATTCTGAGACCACAGCATTTTGCTTCAATAATTAACCAAAGGCCTCTCTCCCTCACTTCTCCACAAATTCCTGCTAATCCTGTTACATTGCTTCAGTACTTCAGAATTAGAAATTTCACAATGTTGAGGGCAAAGTCAGAGTTGACTCAGCTGAGACTTAGTCTGAGGTTTACTTAATGGCCTTAGATGGGGTAATTATATGCAATGCAATTTGTGCATCATAGAGACCACGTTAGTCCCTTTTAGAGTGGTATATACCCTTTATATTGATGCCTTAGGTTTTAACTCTTATATCTTTCAAAATTCTGTGTTCCTAGTGTGTAATTCTGAACTGTCTTGCAGCCTGTTAGCTGCTGCTCTCTCATGCTAAGATAGATATAACAAAGCCTCTCCAGGCTTGCTCTCCAAGGACACCCAGACTGTCCTAGGCCCAAAATGTGTAAACCAGCATCTTGAGAAGGGGGGCAAGCTGAGGGGAAATTACATCATTAGCTAAAGTTTAATTGGCGAATTTATGCTGATATGCAAATGGACCAAACCTATCACAGTGTGAAGAACTTGTGACTTGTGGTCCATCTTGGGTGTAGCCTTTGGCCTGCCCAGGGTGTGCCTCTGAAGGCCTTTCGAATAAATATCACCTTTATTCCCTTACCCCTGTCTAGTCTCTGTTTCCAGGTTGGCCTTTTTAGGCATCAATATAACTGCTTTTAAATGCAAATTTCATAATATGAACATAAAATATGTGCCTTAAAAATTTCACATTGAAGGATATTTTGTTAGTCTTGCTCATTTTAAGTTCTCAAAAAGTTTCAAAATAGCCAAAGAAAAGAGATTTCAATCAGTAAAAATGTCAGTATAGAGCTCTTATTAAACAAGTTTTATCTCTACAGGCAAAGAGGAATTCCTTTTGTGTTAGCACATGAGAAAATGAAAAAAATAAATTAGAATGATAGAATCATAAAATGGTTTGGGATGGAAGGGACCTTTAAAGGTCATCTAGATCAGTTCCACTGCAATGAGCAGGGACACCTTTAACTAGATCAGGTTGTTCAAGACTCCATCCCATCTGATCTAGAATTTGTCCAGGGATGAAGCCTCCAAAATGTCTCTGGGCAATCTGTACCAGTATTTCACCAGTCTTATTGTAAAAATAATCTTCCTTATATCTAGTCTGAATTTTCTCTCTTTTAGTTTAAAATCTTTACCCCTTGACCTGTCACTACAGGACCTAAAATAAAAGGTCTTATCCTCATCTTTCTTACAAGTCCCCTTTAAGTACGGAGAGACTGTAATAAGATCTCCCCTAGAGCCTTCTCTTTTCCAAGCTGAACAATCCTAAATCTCTCAGCCTGTCTTCACAGGAGAGGTGCTCCATCTCTCTGATTATCTTTGTGGTCCTCCCCTGGACTTATTCTAACACATCCATATCCTTACGATGCTGGGGACGGCAGAGCTGGACACAGCACTCCAGGTGGGGTCTCACCAGAATGGAGAAAAGGAGCTGAATCCCCTGCCTCTCTCTGCTGGCCATGCTGCTTTGGATGCAGCCCAGGACATGTTTGGCTTTCTGGGCTGTGAGTGCACATTGCCGGGTCATGTCCAGCCTCTCCTCCACCAGCCAAGCACCAAGTGCTTCTCGACACTGCTCCCAATTCCTTCATGCCACAGAGTGTATTAATAGCAGGGGATATTCCCACTCAGGTACAGCACCTGGTACTTGGCCTTGTTTAAGTTCCCTAAGGCTCACTTCTTGAGCTTGTGCAAAACCTTTTGGATGGCATCCCATGCCTCAAGGGTTTCAACTTCATCACTCAGCTTGGTGTTATCTGCAGACTTGCTGACAGTGCACTCATTCCCTTTGTCTACGTCATTGATGAAGGCATTAAACAGTACTGGTCAAAATATGGTCCCTTGAGGGATACCACTTTTCACTGGGAACTGACAATGCCATCAGGACATTGACCTGTTGACCACTAGCCTCTGGAGGTGATCGTCCAAGCTATTCTTCATGCACCAAAGAGTTAATTTATCAAGTCCATGTGTTTATAATTCAGAGAGAAGGATATTACATTGGACCAGGTCAAAAGCCTTACAAAAGTCCAGGGAGATGACATCTTTAGCACTTTCCTTTTCCACCGCTGTAGTCACTTGACCACATAAGGCCACTAGGTTGGTCAGGCAGGACTTGCCCTTGGTGAAGCTGTGCTAGTTGTCTCAAATCACCTCCCTGTCCTCCATGTTCCTTAACACAGTTCCCAGGAGGATCTGCTCTATGATCTTCCCAGGCACAGAGGTGAGGCTGACAGGTTGGTAGTTCCTGGGGTCCTCCTTTCTATACTTGCTAAAAATGGGTGCAATATTTCCCTTTTCCCAGTTGACTGTGACTTCACCTGTATGCCATGGCTTTTCAAATAACATGGAAAATGGTTTGGCAACTACATTAGCCACCTCTCACAGGACTCTGGGATACATTGCATCAGGTCCCATAGACTCAGTATATTCAGATTCCTCAGGTAGTCACAAACCTGATCTACTGTATCTAAACACAAGATTCTGTCTATCTGAAATTATCTGCAGAGTAGACAGTAACATAAGAAAATCTAGACTTTCTCCCCAAAAAAGAAGCTGCATTGCATTTCTAGAAGGGTGGCCTATGTCAAATATAATGTATCAGTACCTCCTTTCTGAAAATACATGTAATTCTCTATGTGCTATGGCTGGCTGACAAATGTATTCAGCCTTGCAGCTCCAGTTACAATCTTCTGTCAGCCTTAATGCACAGTTAAGTTATATCAGGTACCAGTACAATTGTGTTTTCCAAGTTAAAAAAATACATGGTCTGCATTGGTCATGCAGAAACCATCATTTTGAGAGACTATATATATGCAAGGATACAAAATGGCAAACCTGAAGCTGCTTGGTATAGTGTGTTCTCTCATTCTTCAGTTTACAAGAGGATCAACTTTAAATGCTCATTCTACATTTTCTTTTCCAAATAATGTTATTTCATTCATATCACAGCAACAACAGAATTAAGGTTTCTAGCACAACTGTATAGCTAACATTTTCTAAGTCTCTATGTTATGTGGAAAAAACTCTCTACCTTTTAAATCTTTTGGAAAGGAACTTATGAATTCGAAAAAATCCAAAACCAAACCCAAAACCAAAGAAATGAACAAAACTAAACAAAACCCCCAGAAACAAACAAAAGCCCCATTGTTAAGTTGAATTGCATATATTTAGCACACTGGATTTAATCCTTCAGTAATATTTTTTTTTTGAGTAGATGTTTAAGAGAGTGCCTGATGAATATCTTACAGCGGCATGGTCATACTGACTCAGTTTTGCGCATCCTCCTTCTTTGCTGCAATTAGAGCTTAAACAAGTGATACAACCGTTATACTGGCAAGAAAAAACATTCCTTGAAAATTCAAATAAATTGTGATTGAGCCAGTGCAATAGTACAGTCCTCAGCAAGTGGCATTCTGCAGGCAAAACCCATGGGTGTAAATGTACATCTGTTAGAATTGCGCACCTGTTTGCATGAAACTTATGGGCATAAAAAATTGCCTGACAGTAATTTCCAGCTCCTTTGTCAATGTTTTCCTCTGGGATTGTCCTTAATTCCAAGAGAAGGTTTTTTTAGTGTTTATTTCGATCTAAAAAACTTCTGTTCATTTGTTGACAGAGATTTTGAATCAAGCTTATTGAGGTCTCTGGAACATTAAATAGATTCTCTTTGGGAGTATTCTAGACTCCCAAATGTACTTAGCTTCAGATGCAATATTCAGCTGGTGTCTCCTGGGGAGAGTGTGATTTGAATAAAAAGGGTTGCTTTCAGCACAATTCTTTTTATTTTTGCTATCTGATATCTTCCTCTCTTCATCTCTCCCAGTCTAGCTGTTCTTTCAGGGATAGAAGTAATTGCAGTAAACCAGGCTACATTCTGGCACAACAATCCTACCGTGCTTAGTTTTTTAAGCAGTTGTACCCTGAAATGTTACAGGAGAACTAGAGGGATACCAGAAGATGAAGGTAAGTCACTGTAATGTAGAGGGAACCCAGAAAAAAATTGCCCAGTGATTTCTTTGTTCTGGATCTCCCTCCAGGGGCACTCAGCTCAAGCTGACCTGCTGCTGTATCACTTTATTAAATTCTTTACTTTTTTGATCCAACACCTAAGACCCTGACCTGGGAAACCTAGGGTTGAGGAAGAAGTGGGCCTGAGAATGGGAGTGTGTGTGAGGGGAAGTTAAATGGGAAACCCATCGGCTTACTGGAGCAGCCCACTGCCAAGGCACTTAGTCTCAGGTGGGGTGTGTGTGTGTGACTCCCTGAATGCTGTGAAAATACTCAGGTAGTGACTTCTCCTTTAGCAATATTACATATCACAGATTCACAGAATAAATAAGGTTGGAAAGGACCTCTGAGATCATCAACTCCAACCCTTCACTGATCACCACTGTGTCAACTAGACCATAAAAAATTTTTAATACCTTCAGGGGTGGTAACTCCACCACTTCTTTGGGCCATTTTAGGCCATTCTTAAGTTTAACAATCCTTTCTATGAAGAAATTCCCCCTTATGTGCAACCTGAACCTGCCCTACTGCAGCTTGAGGCTGTGTACTCTCCTCTTGTCAGTAGCTGCCTGGGAGAAGAGGACAACCCCCAGTAAAAATGATTAAATTAAATCATTAAATGATTTATATTAAAAGAAAAAATCCAGAGGGCAAAATATATTTTGGAATGTTTGGAACCAGGTAAGAGCTGCATCAAACTTTTTGAATCATCTCATTATTCATCTAAAAGGAAAGAAGAAAAGTGCAAAACTACATAGACATTTACCAGGTCTGTGAGAAAATGAGGTGTTGGATTTTTATGCCTTGTGAAGGGATGAACTTGAAAATTTGAAGTTCTGCGTTTTCTAATGTAATGGTAACCAAGAATCACAATCTTCATTGTTATTCTAGAATGTATTTCATTCCAAAACAATGGTTTAAATGGCAATTGAATATAGAGAGTTTTCAGGAATAACTTAAACTCAAATGGATATAACAGTTTCTTAATCTGTTCCTCAACAGTATTCTGCATTAAACCAGATCCAATTGGAAAAACAGGTAAAAACTGGTTCCAACCAGTACAAACAGTTTGCAATTGGTTACACTGGAGAAAGGTAATTATATAAATATAAATTTATATAAATTATATAAATAATGATCTTTTTCTGAAGTTATTGTATTTGTTCTAGAAAGGTCATCTGAATGATTTCAAGTATCTAATCAATAACTGCTAAATTGCCGGTAGATACAGAAGTGGATGCTAGCGGTAATACTAACGTGTTTACTCCTCCAAAGTTGTTTGATTTTCATTTCTTATGCTTTCTCACCTTTTCATGTTGTTCTGCCATTCTGCTATGGGTGGAAAGGTGGCCCTTATAACTATGATTGAACTCATTTATATAGAATCAATTTTAAAAGACTTTTCTTTGTTCCAATCTACTTCCAGGTTGAAATCTTGTGAAATATGCAACCTTTTTCTATTCTGGGGAAAATTTAATCAGCATTCCCATGTAGCCTGAAGAGCTGCCTCAACAAGAAAAATTGCCCTGAGGCTGCACACAGATCCAAGAACAAAGCACCAAATTACATCCTTCTATGCAACAAAATTTCACTTGCTGCTGATTAGGAATATAAATAATAGAAACACCAAAATTTCCATAAATTGTCAAAGTACTAAATTTCATCAGAATAGCAAAGAGTTCATTCCCAATTTATTTCCTTGTTTGAAATGTTTCAGCTTCTAGATTTATCAGTACATAAAATATATGCATAATATTATGAACATTTCACTTTATGCTGTTTTTAAAATGTCATACAAAAGGCAGAGTATTTTATTTCTGGTTGGGAGTCAGAGAAACCAGGATTATTTTTTTCCCTCACAAATGATACAGAATATTTTTAAAATAAAACATTTATTATAAACAATTTTTTCTACTTTTATCTCATCAGTAGATCTAATTTCAATAGTGATAATAAAATCAAGTGCAAAATAAGCACATATATGCACACTTTAACTGTATTATATTCAAAGCTGTCTGCTTTGAAGTGATGAATAACAATATTTAAAGAATACAATATGGAAAACTAAATCACTTTATCCAGTAACTGTACATTTATTTTTTATGATTTCATGGAACATGTACTACAGGTGTGAATTTGTGTAGGCCGAGATTTACTTCAAATGAAAATAGTTTGCTGCCAAATTTGCAACTTTTCACTTTTTGTTATTAAGAGTGTGAAAATTCTTATTTTATAAGTTCTTCAGTCAGAAAACTGCTCAGAATGAAATAGTAAGGGTTATTGTTTAATGTCTAGGGAAAATAAAAAACACCATATTTTTTTCCTTATTACAAAGTGTATATTAGAAGGGATACTTCCAAACTACATTAGTAACAGTAAGGTAATAGATGATCTTTGATAAAATGCTTCTGTAGGAAGCAATTGATTACGTGTGTGTGTGTGTGTGTGTACATATATGCATATATATAAAATCATTAAAAGATGAGCAGAAGTTAACAGAGTTGAACTCAGGTTATTTCCTTTTAATTGTCTTCAAACATCAGGAAATCATGTATTAAAATGCGTCCATAGTACCTAATGATTTCTACAGCCAAAGATTGTCAGATTGTGAGAAAATTATCATTTCTGTAGAATTCTGATAGCATCTTTTTCCTCATCCTGGTCAACTTTGGAGCAATATCAGTTGGAAACCAAAGTGCATGCTGATAGAACTACTAAAAAATATTGGTTTATGAATTTATATTCTGCATCTTCCATTTGTCATTTTTTTTTCCTACCTTAGAAGCAAGGGCCCTCTCTCTCTTAGTCTTACAGAATAAGATGAGAACGCTGATATAACATTATTTTAATTATATGTTTTCCAGCTTAATCAGAATGCCCTTCACTGATAGACATGAAGGGTGAGCTACCCTAGAATGCAAGTAAGAAAAAATTCAGATATATATATAAACATATATACATATATCATGCCTGAGATATATATCAGGTATATATCTGGCAGAGAGATATATATATATATCTGTTCAGCCTGGAGTAGAGAAGGCTCCGGGGTGACCTTATTGTGGTCTTTTGATACCTGTAGGAGGCCTACGAGAGAGCTGGAGAGGGACTTTTTACAAGGGCATGTAGTGATGGGACAAGGAGGAATGACTTTAGAAGACAGTAGGTTTAGATAAAGTAATAGGAAGATATTCTTTACTGTGAGGGTGGTGAAGCACGGGAGCAGGTTGCCCAGAAAAGATGTGAATGCCTCATCTCTGGAAGTGTTCCAGGCCAGGTTGGATGGGACTTTGAATAACCTGGTCTAGTGGGAAGTTCCCTGCCCAGGGCAGAAGGGTTGGATCTAGATGGTCTTTAAGATCCCTTCCAACCCAAACCATGCCGATTCTATGAAATAGTTCTCCTTCATCCTATCTGTCATGGTGTTCCCCAGCTTAGTGCTCCCACTGAAACCCTCTAAACTATGTGCTTCTCACTCACACTGTGCTGGGCTGGAGAGGAGAATTGGAGGCACAAAAGGTAAAGATCACAAGTTGTGAAAAGAACAATTTATTGGGAACAGCAATAGAAGAAGACAACAAACAGTAACAACAACAATGCTAATGAGAGAGGGTACAGGAAGGAGGCAAGAGATTCACGTGGAACCCCCCCAACAGTACCCAACCACTCCCTCCACCATGCCATGCGACTCAGAAAGGTCCTCTTCCCTAGTCCCTGGAAAATGGTGGTATGTATAACCTCTGTGTCTTAGCTATGACTGCTCCTGGCTACTGCAAAAATTAACCCTGTCCTGGCTAGAACCAGGACATTAGCCAATTTTCTCACTGTTCAAAGAGAAGTTCTGCAGAGAAAACATTGAACGATACTGAGTTTCAACAGTCCTTGGATGGCATAATACTCACGCGAAATCAATTGGTAAAGATTTGCTTTATACTTTAATGGTGAATAATTTTCGCAGATTTTTTTTTTTTTAATCTTTTAGAAACAGAAGAAATGCCATTTTCCAAATGTGGTTAAGCAGTGTCTTATACTTTGTTATTTCTTAAGTCTTTTATGCTGGGGTGGGTCATGCTTAATACCACTTAATTCGTTTTCATCTGTGTTTTTGTTTATGACCTATAATTTGTAGTGTCTTCAGAACTCTGCAATTAGTCAGAGACTCAGTAAAGAACCTTTTAAAAAAATAGTCCTTAGCCTTTCACTTTCATAAGCACCAAAATTCAATCAAAAACTATTTTTAAAGTGAGTAAAAGCTACAGTGGCAAATCTTTTAAAATGTGTTCAATCATTAACTTCTTTGATTTAACATCTGTCTAAAACATAACATCAAAAATTGAATAATTTATCATCTAATTGCATAAAAGCTCAAGTAATGTAAGGCATTAATTAAAAATTTATATAAAATTCAGAAGAAGAAAGTTGAGTAGGAACTATTTGATTACCCATGCGTTATGATGGCTATAGTTGCTTTGAAAGACTAATCTATTACAAATCACAAATGCTTAACAGTGAATAACACTCTAAGTGCCTTAGAAACCTATCTGATGATTTTCAGAAAATGCATTAGCTATAGATTACTTCAGATTCTATATTTAGATGCCTAGATATGCCAGTTCTTCTTTCACTTTTATAACTTATTAACCTAACTGTATGTACAATCTCTTATGTAAATATAAGAGAATAAGGCTTTCAGAACTTTCTGAACCTTGTTTCATAAATTTACAGACCTCAGGAGCAGGTTTCAGGTTTGCTTCTCAGGCTCATATTCAAGCATCCATTGAAGAATATTATAGCCATAACATCAACTCTTATGTTAAAGTCATTATGGTGAGAAAAAATAATCAGCTATTATATCAACCAAATTATCTCTTCAAATTATCAAGTAACTCTTAGAACTGATGAAAACTAGAGAACTTTTAAGTGCTGGTTTCTTCTTTCATAGTCGGCTAATAGTATATGAAAGTAGTTAGTTATTTAAAACATTTGTGCCAAACTGCTTGTAGAATTAGAAAAATTGGCTCAGAAATCAGAGTATCCAGATGGATGCAAACAGCACAGGTTTTAATTTAAACAGGTTTGTCTGTCACCAAAAAAAATGGACCTGCTTTGCAAAGTTCTCTCTTTAACACTCCCACCAAAGCCTATTCTCATGAATCATTCACTGAGATATACCTATGTAAATGAGGTCTTATGAAACCAGGCCTTAAGTTTATTGAAATGAAAAGTACTCTTCAACACAGTTTGGGGTACTTTCTGAAAGAATATTTAGAAAATTATTATTTTCCTTCTTACAGAAAGCACAGTTATTATTTTGTCTAACACTGATAGTTTTCCAGAAATCTAGATTGAAGATCATTTTTTCTTTTCTCTTTTCCTCTTTTCTAAATTTTTCTTTTTCTTTCTTTTTGGTTTTTCTTTGTTTGTTTATTTTTTTACTATTCTTTCTTCTGTTTTTGCTGACAGCTATTTGAGTCTTTATTGGCCTGCTGAGAGGATGGGATGTATTTCATCCACTTTAAGAGTGTGCTATTGTCAATCTGTCCCTTCATGAGAATGAGATTAGTGTTTTCAGTGTTCTCAATTTGATACCAGTACAGTGTTGTGGTTTGATGCTGGCGCAACACTAGGCACCCACGAGAGTCGCTCACTCACCCTCCCCTACCGCAGCTGGGCAAAAGGAGGGAAAAGAGGAAAAAGGGTTAACAGAGGCTTCATGGATGAGATAAGGGGAGTGGGAGAAACATTTCAAGGGCAAAACAGGCTCAACCTTAATTACTAAGTGAAATTTATTACTAACAGAATCAGAGGAGGGTAATGAGAAGTAAAATAAGCCCTTAAAACACCTTCTTCTCCCCCCAGGCCCTCCCTCCTTCCCACCGACAATGCAGGGAGACAGGGCAGGGGGATTTTGGTCAGTTCATCACCAAGATTTTCTTCCACTGCTCCGGGAGAAGAGTTCTTCCCTGTGAGGCTGAGGGGTCCCTCCCACAGGAGACAGTTCTCCATGAACTTCCTGCCGTGGCTCCACTCTCACGAGCAGCAGCCAAAC
>VXBT01000019.1:360161-392717 GCA_013400235.1 Oriolus oriolus | reverse complement strand
AAAAAAAAATCAGAATTATCACAAACAAAAAGTAAAATAGAAGATACATTTAAGAAGCATAACATAGAATTGGCATGATAGTAACAACCAGGAATATTAATGATACCTTTAGGTTTGGATAGCTCACAAAAGACTTGAAAATCTCAATTGCCAACCATTTTGAAAATACACTCAGAAATATGTGAATTTGTAACTTCAAAATATTTAAAAAAGCAGAGTGTCGAGATTAAAAGTAGCTGACCACACCTTAGGAAATACCTAGGTAAAACTTTCAGAAATCAGAGAGAGTTGTCTCTCAGCAGCAGGTTTAATGGGACCCCTTTTTTTTCCCCTCCAAGCAGAGTATTTGAAAGATCCAAAACTTGCATTACAAACAGAAAGTACATAAGACACCCAGAAACCTACTCAGCCAGTTTTCTGTTATGTTCTGCTCTTTAGGTTTCTTGTTTGCTTCGCTTAACCTTTAAAATTTACTACTCTACTTTTTTTTTTTTTTTGTAAAAAACAGACATGATACTCCTGTGTGCTGTATTAATTACAGCTGTGGAGGCTTAGATTGCTTTTTATCATTCTAATTACTAAGATTCCTGTGCAAAGATGACTCAGTGACTCAACTGAAAGGAGTGTGAAGTTATTTCATCTTTCATTCATTGTTTAAGCTCTCAAAGAGAAAAAATTAAATGGAAAAAGCATACTTATTTTGAAAAGGATGTAAGCAAGAAATTTAATTTAAAAAACTAGTTCAAATATTTCTACATATATATGTGTGTGTATGGCTGTTCTCTCAAGTGCACAACCACAATCCTATACATGTACATAAACATATTCATAGCTGTGACTATTGAAGTAACGTTTCCATTTTTTAAGAGAAAGGCTTTATGACTTGAAATTAAATTACTTTAAGTTACAAATTGCTCTACTACTATTACTACTACTACTACCACTACTACTACTAAAGCTCACCAAACACAAAACAAAATAATCCCAACAACTGATTTCCACAATCTGGTAGGTTTTTTGTGTGGAGAGCAAGAAGATGAAAGACGGCAAAGAAATGTTTTGGCTGTCTTTTTTAGTGGTTGTGCTATGTAGTACAGGTATGAGTACAAGCAACCAAAAGTGTAGATTTCTATTTTTGGTGGCAATGCCAACTAAACATACATGAAACTATACCCCCAGTCTGATATGATTTTAAAACTACATTTTCTTATTCTGAAAAGATTGTTTGAACTGGAAGATTTACAAGGTACTCTGAAATCAGAATATCTCAATGACTCTGTTCTACTTCCTAGACTGAAATATTAATTAGATGAAAGATTATCTCCTTCTCAGATGAATATATGAAGCACCAAGATGCCAGACAAAGGCAAAACATTCTCATTGTCATTTTGATTTCGAGACTTAAGAAAATTTGTCATGTGAATTTGTTAAAGATGAAATTCTTGTTTTGGGAAAAGATTATGAAGAGAGACACCTTCCACCAGAGGATCAAATAACTCTAAGACATTATTTACAGTCAGGCACATGGCTAAGTCTTGGCTGTTGCTCTTCTCTTGGGCAGTTCAGTTAGTTTTTGATTCAACTGTAATTCTAGCAAAAAAGACAATAATCCTTTGCTGGCAGCAAGGTATTGTAGACCACTGTGCAGAGTCCCAGTGTGTGACATCTATCCGTGTTCCTGAAATTTCATGTGTGATAGAAATTTCATAGAATCATTTAGGTTGAAAAAGACATCTGAGATAATTTCAGCACATAAACATCTAATTTCTTTTTCTGAGAAAAAAAAAAAAGACGCAAGTAGAATAAATGGACAGTCACAAACTGGGTAACTATAACTATTTGAATAATAATGAAAACCTATCAGAGCAGTGGTTTGTGGAAGAAACTAGGTATTACCTAAATCAAATGCACAATTAGGTATTTCTACTTATCAAAAAGTATTTTTCTGAATTGCCTTCCTGCTTCTTGATGCATTACTCCAAAATAAAAAAAAATAAGGTTTCCAAGACAATAAATTAATGGTAAAAGCAAATATAACCTTATTCCACTCTGCCATGGTTGTACTGTGGAATAGCAACTTCATTGTTTCTGTGACCCTTTCTTGCTTACCTTTTGTCTCCTGTAAGCCAGAAAACATGGCTCTTCACCCCACTTCTCTTCAGGTACAACAGCCATGGCAGCAGAAGAAGCAAAAAACTAACAAGCAAAAAGGAGAGAGACGTTTGACAGGAAGATTTTTCTCTTTCTTTAAATAAGAGAACTAAGTATTTTAACATTAAAACATTTAGTTTGTTTCAATAACAGATCTGTAAGAATTTTTTTTTCTCAGAAACCTTTGTCCTGGAAACAGCTTATCCCTCTGTTGCCTGTTTTACAAAAATATTTTATCAGAACCTTAATCCTTCTTCCTTCCTTTATTTACAATTGTTTCTCTACAAATATGTAAGGAACTATCGTAAAGATAACAAGTCCCTTAAGAACTTTTGACTAAAGCATAACATGGCATGGGACATTCTGTTTCAGACCACATGTTGTTGCGTAGCAGCTTGATAGAAATGTATGCAGATCTCCCTCTTTCCCCTACAATCATTTGCTTCAGAGTTGGTTAGTTTCTCTCTTCTAACATTAATTGCCTGTAATTCAAAGACTCCCTTAAATATTGCCCAACTCTACAGTCACAGCATATTTTCCTTCCTAGGCTCTGAGATCTTCCCTGAAGTTATGTTTCCACCTATCCCATTAAGTGATTTTGGATATTTTTAAAGAAAAAAAAAATCAGATTTTACATTTAACATCACTGCAGGGGTATGCAGCGGCTTGAACTTGGTCAGATGTCAGATATCCATCCAGCTGCCTTCCACTCCCCTCCTCAACAGAACAGGAAGAGAAAATAAGTTTAAAAGAATAGTGGGTCAAGGTAAAGACAGAGAGAGCACTTACCAATAACCATCACAGGTTAACAGACATGATTTGGGGAAATAATATTTTAATTCCCTGACAATCAAAATAGGTTTGGATAGTGAGAAACAAATACAAATTAAAAGAACACCACCCTTCCCAGCCTCTTTGTTCTCCACCTCAACTCAACTCCTTCATTCCCCACTACTTCATCCCTCCAAGTGGCAAAAACGAAACAAAATTAAACTTGAGTGTTTAAAATATTTTTCAAGGTGAAATACTGTCTGAATGTGAGCTAAGTAAGTCTTCTCGTTTATTTAAAGCCAGCTGGTGTTAGTTTTATGGCAGGGATGGCTCCTGAGCTGACCAGCTCTCTGAGTTAGACCTGTTTTTTACTACATCCATCTGAGAATCTCAAAACACTATGAGACTTTTGAATTCTGGAGACTTCCTTTTCATTAGAATAGAAACTGCAACCATACACTTTTCAAAATTGGAAAAAAATCCTCTTAATGAGACTAAATATAAGCAGAATTACAACAAGCTACCTTTTTCTCACACTGCATCTTTTCAAAATGAGTACTTTTATTCAAAGTTTTATGCAGCAGCTGAGTGAACCTTACTGGTTCCAGTAAATTCTTAATCTTCAGGTATGGTCAGGCACCCCAGAAAGTACTTATTTCTATTGGCTTTGAAGCCAGAAACTATGTCAGCTTTTTGGTCTTCTTGGTAGCTTTTTCTAGGTTTCTGTTTTCCTGCTTGTTCCACCTCAGACTGGAGAAATATTTCTCTCTTAACATGTCTAGTTTACCTGCATGGAAAAAAAGACTTTCCTTTCCCCTCCCTCAAAGTCTTCCACCAGAATTCGTGTGCAGCATCCACAACAATGCAAACAGGCAGATGTGCTCCCTTGCTGCCTTGTGGTGCAAACGGTGATTGTGAATAAATGCACTGAACAATCCTGATCCATAAAATCACTTGTTCCACCAAAATACAAATTTTTGAACATGTTAAGCTTTTGGGTTTTTTTCTTTTAATAAACAGTGGTTTAAAACTGTAATCTGGAAAACAGATTGAGTCTGTTCTCACAGTTTGGTTAAGAAAAGTGCAATTTAAATGTCGCTCATGGAACCATCAGTGACAACAGCGGAAATGTCTTCTTCTGCTGGGATTTTCAAAGTACTATTCAAAACCAGGAGTGTATTTATTTGTTTCAGCTTCTTCAATTCCATTTGCAGGCATCTGGAAAGAATTAATAGATTACAGAGTAAAGTTAATCCAGAATCTGCTGTTTAAAATGCAATAAATTTAATGAAACTATAACATTGTATTCTTGGACAAAATATTATGCAACTATGTGCATCAGACACATTGGCTGTAATTTAGGTGACACCTATTTCTCAGAGATCTATAATTGCAATCCCTGATTATGCGAAGTATTCCCAGATGATCCTAGCAGGTCCATGCTGCAGATGAAGAAGAAAAATGAAATTTTGGCTGGTTTGTTTGGTAGCTTGGACCAGTATAACCAGGGATTTGGGGAGAGGTGGGGTATCTTTTCTGATTCTCATCGGTTAATCAGTTTGACTTTGAGAAAGATTCAGCACCAAGCAGTGAAGTGAGGAGATTATATGACATCATTTTGTCCTCTCTTCTGTAATCAACTCATGAAATTTTATAGAAATTTAAATTAAATGCAGGAAAATACATCTGGTCAATTGCAAATCAAGAAGACATATCTATCCTAACATCTGCAGATGATCACAGGAAGATATTAATCATGAACCACTGTCAAAAAACAAAAAGGGTATATAATCACTTTGCCTGTATTTTTTTCGCAGCAGTTGTTTAACTTCAATCTTTGTGTATTGCTGTAACTTTGCCTGAAAAAAGTGAAAAATCACAACTATTTAGATTTGAGAATATAAGCACAGAGACAAAGCACCCTTCAATCTTTTTTACATTAAACTCTATGAATTTATCCCTTCACAATATGCTCTCAAATCTTTTTTCATTGCCCTTGTTCAAAGTTTCGCCAGGATTTTCTTAAAATAGCCACAGAGGTGACACACTTCTACCACTTCTATGTAGAAATATAAGATTACTTTTTTTTCTGTTTTACTAGGAAGTTTCTTTTGGATATGACAATATTCTTTGATGAAGACTGTGATGAAGGAAAGAACTATTAAAAGTTAATGAATTCTAAAAGTATGCTTTTTATGCCTGATGCTCATACAGATTTCACATTCTTATTTCTTGCTAATCTCTATGGCAACCTATTGCAGATTCAGTAGTCACAGAGTAGGGACTGGTGCAGTACTAAAAATGAATCCAAATCCACTCCTAAAAACCTAATGCCAAAATGTATTTCAACTAAATGTATTTCCTGTGTTGATAATAAGCACAGGACTTTGGTGAATAAATTAAACTTTGAGAGCTCAATTTTGTGCTCAGATTTTCCATATATAATTTGCATTCTGTTTCCCATCTCATTGTAGAATCCTATTTTTCACACTGAATTCAAAATCATATCCTGTCAAGAGAAATCAATCTGTAAAATAATCAGTGGATAATTTTAGGACCTTGGTGGAACTATACACAAGCTGGAAATTAGGTAGGTATTTACATTGCTTGTTGAATCGGAGCTCAGGTATTTACAAGTAGAATTTTTGCATGCCAATTCAGTGAAGCAACAAGATAAGAATTCTTGTGCTCGTGGCAGAGATATTATCTTCTTCTTTGGGTGGCAAGTAAAAGCTTTATCTCTTATGATTATCAGTCCCATACCAATTCTGAGAGAAGTTCAACCAGTGTTCAGGGAAACAACTTAAAACTTTAACTTATAAAGCTATTAGGCATCTGCATCACAAAATGGACATGATCAAACAACAAGAAGAAAACAAGCAAAATATACAGACACACATTTCTATATTCCTTCCTGTAACTTAATTCAAATTCTAAGAAGTTAATATACACTAAAAGGAAAGGTAATATAGCTGCTTGGCTGTAAACACCATCAGTTTTGCCTATGCAGAATAAAACAAAAGTAAAATAAAACAAAATTAATAGCTCTCATTTCTTTTAGAATAAGGATAGCAAAGACAAAAACCCCTCAGAAACATACCACTTTTAAAAAAAAAATTATTTAGTCACATTATGTCAAAATCATACTCAAATGTAAATAAAGTGAAAATTTGTATTTTAGCACTATATCGTACCTTTATATTTCATTCATTTTAAATCAATAATGATTTTACATTGTAAAAATTCTGTTCCTTTTAAATGGCTGATATGCAGAATTGACATTTTAATTTGAGCCAAATAACATTACATCAGATATCTTAGATTTTACCATGAAAAGTCACTTTTGAATTGAAAGAGGTAAAAAGGTAATTTATTTTTACTCTGGTCAGATTTTTGTAGACCTAGAAACCTAAAATTGTAACAGGATGCCTAGGGAAGACTATGGGGCCCTGGCATGAATCCAGGAATTGAATAAGAATGGTTTCTCATTTTCTGGTTTCATAGAAAGGAGTCCAAGTAGCCTTGTAGGCTGTTCAAAACCTAGGTCTCCAGGTGTGTTAGCTGAGGCATCAGTAGAATGTGTGAGAGATCTGAGGTGTCATATCTATAGATCCTGGCTTCAATGCTGTGAAACATCTTAAAATCCATTTTGTTTTCCAAGACACTTTTCAGGTTCAGTCATTGGTATTTAATGGCAAAGCTTTGTTTAGTTAGAAAATTATGTCTGGTTTAAGCTATGAAGAGAGAACCAAGGGTGTTTTATCTTATTTCCTTAGGAAGTATTGAGTAAAATTAATGGATACTTGTTGAGTACTTGAGTTGCACCAGAACATTCTTTTCAAACAGTAACCTTCTCTGTGGAAATTTTTTGGTTAGGCCTACGAGCAGTACAGCCAAAAGACTACGTCTGCTGGCTCAGACTATGGGGATTCATCAAACTGAGGATATAATTCCTGTACAAGTTTTACACATGCATACTCCCACTGACTTCTGCAGATTTCTTTCTAATTTACATCAGTGTAAACTGGATCAGAGACTCATTTCAGGAGCTTTGGAAGTTGAGAGCAAACACGTCTGACAGTCACACAATCCAGCACATGAGAGGTACCAACAGTTTAATGTTGCCTCAAGCTGTTTAAGTATCATCCACACAGCTGTGTATCTGTGAGAATTGGCCTGTTATGGAAGGTGAACTAAAAGTGAGAGTAAAATCTGTCTCATATGAAAGGTTAAGAATATCAGTCTCAATTGATTTCACTGAGACAATAAAATTAGAAACAGTGTAGAAAATTACTGCCATGAAATAATTGATCTCATTTATGCTGGACCTTTTCTCCTTGTATCGTTAACACAAACTCTGAGAAAATGAAGAACTAATAAGAAAATTTAACAAGTGGGTGCACATACCAGACATCCAAAATTTCCACTGAACATTTTGGAGAGCTCTGTAGCTCAGCTAGCCTCAGAGAGGAATCCCTACTCAGCCAGCTACAGAAGCAACCAACATCTGAAACTGGGAACCAGTCAAAACACTGTTCTAAACTAAAACTGCATGAATAATGCAGATTTGCCAAGGGGATATCAATGATGACTTTTTAAGTAAAATTTTTAAGGACCACACTTGTGTACTTTGAGTAACTGTTTACCATAGTTACTAAGCCAGCTGCCCTCCTCCTCTCCATCCACAATAGCCCACACAAAACTCTTGTGGGATTTGAGCTGATCCTTATGAACAATTACTGCACAATGTTTGGAGGCCTGTTACCAAGTTCAGGGCTAATCTACATATCTTTCCACTACAGCCTGTAAACATATTCTATGGAGTGTGTATACAACATTTCATTTCCCCAGTTATTTCTGCTCCTATTAGATTTTAATGAGCGCGTTCTATCACCATTAGTGAAAAAAACATTTACAGACTTACTGGGGGAAAAACCTGAAAGTTTTTCATAGTGAAAATGTAGTTTTATAGAAATTAAATATGAGGAAAGAAAATCAAATTTCAAGCAAAAGAATGCTGTATTTTTCAAACCTTTTTGTGAACATTTTCTAAACATTGCATTCCAGAAGGAAATATATTAAAAATATGCCTTTGTGGAAGATCCAAGTGTGTTCAGGCTCTGTACAGATCTGAAAAAGTGAACTTTTTAAATCTCAAAAATAGAATCATCATCTGGTGGTTGCTTTTATTTTAACTGCTGAACTCTGTGCTGTTCCTTTATTATGGAAGCACAATAGTTTCTTTGGTATTTGACCTCCCAACTGCCATTTGCCTTCTTTTCTTCTTTCCCTTTCTCTGCTCTGCACTTTATCTCAGTCTCTTAAGACCTCCCCCTTAATTTCTCCATTTTTGATGACATTAAAAATAGTCACTGAAGCTTATGATGTCAGTCTCTTTCTTACTGCTTCTGCTCTTTCCTCATTTCTTTCCTATGTAGCTACTATGCTGTCTTTACCGATTTTTTTTTTTTTTTTTTTTTTTTGGTTCTCATTCCACCTCATTAGATTTCCAAAAGGTCAATATAAAACACTGGAATTGGTATACATATCTGATTTTAGTAATTCTAATGAGTCTGTCACCATGGTTTTTAGATATCGATTGGTGCACAGCAATACATAAAGCAATGGATATTCTTCCCTTTAAATGTTTCTCAAAAGATTAGCTAATCTTCGCTTGGGAAAGCTTCAGTTGCTCCTTACATTTTATTCCCATAAAAATGTCTAATCTAGTTTTAAATTCCCTATAAATCATGCTCTATATTAAAAAAAAAAAAGTAAACTGTCACAGAGTTTTTAAATAAACAGTGTAAAAGATTGAGAGTTTCACATTAATAAAGATTTACCTTTTTGGGGGTATTAAATTAGGAACCACTACAGCTTTCTAGGATAAAAAGACAAGGAAATTGCTGCAATTAAACTCTCATGAATTTCTGTTAATAAACTCTTCTCTTTTGTCTGTTTCGACATCATGTCAAATCCTAAAAACCATGAAGCAGTTAGGAAGCTAATATGACTGACATCAGCACAGGATGCTTAATACATTAAGAAATAGCGTGTTTGCATCAGGACGTGAAAGACTGAAGGTTTTTGAAGCACAGCTGAAACAAAGAATATTATAAATGCTGTTAATTTTTTGCAGTTCAGTGACATGAGATGTTTTAAATATACAAACAGGCAGAATAACTCAACTCAGATGCAGAATAAATAATGACCATAAACTAGCTCCTAACATGTAGATGAAAGTGTGCAACAGGAGCTAATCCACACTTAATAACAAAACAATTAATTAAAGGTATACATGACTGGATTTAGAAGTCTAATTATCCAGTTACATGATTTGATAAAATATCAAGGTAATTTAGTAGGTAACTGTCCCATTTTCCACTATGATTAATTATGGGTATAAAAATGCTATTAAATGCTAATTTAGTTTATCTCATTAGAATGTAGGCTATGTCCCTCATATATCTGTACTTGCATTGTTTAAGTTCATTCACTCGGCTTACAATATAGATAACTTATTCAATTCAACTGTATTTGAAAAATGAATCAAATGGTGATTAAAGTGTTTGATATGCTAATTAAACGGGTGAGTCTGCCTACTGTATTCCACATACTTCTACATAACTTAATGACACAGTTAGTTCATTTGATTTCTGTAGGGTCATATAACTATGTAAATATTTACAAGACTAAAATCTAAATGTGGAAACTGAGTAAAATTTTCATTTTAAAAGGAAGGAGATAACTGCAAAGAAGAAATCTCTTAACAAGGAATTACAAGACTAAGAAGTTCCATCTACATTCAATGTTCCATAGGGTGTTGGAACTCATTGTCCAAAAGAAAATGCTTTTGCTCTGCTGTGGCTTAGGCGGTCAAAAGCAATGTTAATGTGTGAAAATCTCCGAAAAATATATTTTAAATGTACTTAGGGTAAAAGCATGGGATATTATTTTTATGACTCATTACCAGCTATCATATACATAGAAATATGCAATGGTTCTTATTTCTTTGTTTTATCTCATTTAAGGGGGTAAAATTACACCTCCAGAAAAAGAAGAGCCTAGATAATGGCAAATTAAAAAATACTATAAATTAAGTTGAGGACATCTTAAAAAAAAACCCAAACCAACCAAAACCATGCAACCTTACCTACTTGGTAAAATAGCAACTTTTCCTTCTTTAAATAGGTCACAAAAGCCACAAATTCTTTTCTATTACACAAAATTTCCTGTAACTATTTTATATTAATATATCTGAGCCTACCGGTCATTTACAATACTTATGCTAGAAAGTATTAAAATACTCTTCTATTCTAAAGTTCACATATGTTTGAATAATTTTGGTTACTTTTCACTTTGAGGATGAAGACTTTCAAAATATAATCTTCACTGACCCTTCAAAGATGCTTGTGTCTCACATTCTTTTCTTTTTCTCCACCAATTCTCTTTATATCTACTGTTTATGTTTTATCTGTTTTTAATAGACCAAACAGTAGGGTTTTTTTCCAAATGAAAAATTATATCTGCAGTCAAATCTTCAGTAAACCATCCCAGCAAGTAAATGTGGGATTTCTAGAGAGTAAAGTGAAAGGAAACAAATGAGAACTACAAGCACATAGTCACTAAATATTTGGTGAAAAAAACCCAAACATGGGGTCTTCATCACTTCAAACATGGGATGTCTTCATCACTTATTTATGACACTCTCAATCTCTTTTCACTCTATGATGTCCACTGCTAATTCAGTTTGTCATGCTTGGTTGGAGTTGGTTTGGCTTTTTTCCTTTCTTGTTTGTTTACTTGGGGAGGTTTTTTTGGTTGGTTTGGATTTCTTAGTTGTTTTTTTAGTTTCTTTGGGAGTTTTTTGGTTGTATGTTTGTTTCTTGGCTTTTGTTTTTCTTGGGTTTTTTGATGGTCCTGCTCTGGAGAGTCAGGAGTCCACGAACTCCTACTTCTGCATTGTGTTCAGATCCACCTAGAAACTCTCAGAGGACTTCCACTAAAACCACAACACCAAGGTTTCTCAGTTCTCTGTAAAAGAAAGAGAATTCCACTGGTAAGACACTAGTTGATGTGGAACAGTAGTCATTATAGGAAACACAGAACACTTAGTATGAAAATCACCTAGATTATTTTCAGTAGTAACTCATCTGAACTTCTAGAGATGTCGTTAAATGTGAAAATACCTCAATTTTAAGGTAATATCTACTTTGTTGCTTGAAAAATGACCTGAGTTGCAAGTTTCATGTGGTGTTACTGGCCTGTGGAAACACATCAAGACCTCTAAATCAATGGTAGACTTCTATCCAATGTCCCTCTGTTAGAATGAGTTGTAACTCACCATTAGGTAACTCATCACTGAGTTGTCCCTTGCGGTAATAATTAAGTCACTGGGTAATCATTCCTTTCTGGTATACAGTTGTGCAAATTTCGGTGGGAGGAACACGGAGAGACACGGGTACTTCTGGGAGAAGTTTATGCTTGAATAGTATTAATAGGTGTTAGAGTTGTCAGATCAATTCCCAGTACCAAACTACTAGAAGAAGGAAACTCATGTTATAGTAGCTGATATTACGCTGTGTTGGTTTTGTGGGCTTTTTTTAATGGCTGGTAATCCAAACCAATATAGAGTGAGAGAGTGTGTGTGTGTGTACCAGAGTGGGCTCTAGAAACTCTTAATTCTAATAAAAATTTACATACTGTCCAGATGAAATTGCTTAAAGTGGCAAATGTGGGAAAAGTGAAGTAACTAAAACCATTTTTATTTTCATGAAGATGAATGATAATTTTTGACATTTAAGATTGGAAGTATGTGTTCATTTTTTTCCTAGATTGTTTCATTCTCTTCTTGTTGGTTTTCAAAGCTAAAAATTCAAATCCTCATCTGTCTTAAAAGATGCTTTGATGATCAGAAAGCTCATGAAATAGTACAAGAAAAGTTACAAGTTCTTTACTGACTTTAGGGATTTGTTTGCTATCTTTTTTTTTTCTTCTTAAAACCTGACAGAAGTGAGAAGCTTATTAGGCTTAAAACTTACATAAGTCACATAATTAATGTTTTGATGCAAATGACTCTTTAAAAATTCTTTGTCTCTTCCCCCCTCAATAAGATGTATTTTTTCAGATACATAGTATGGATGATATACACAAGGTTGACACCAGCTGCTGAATTTCTATGCCATCACTAGAGAAAGGTTCCCTCATAATATAATGGAGTATAATGTAAAATTCAACTACAAATCACTCTCTTTTCTTTCACTACAGGTGAACCAGATTAGAAGGGGATGGAGAAAGATAGCACATATGAATAGAACTTAAATTTCAGGCAGTCAGTAGAGTATTGCTAGTCTTCTTTACTGTAGAAATTTAAATTATTTGCAAGATGACATAGTTCTCTGGGATACTTTTATGATTTTAAATAGTTGAAACAATTCAGTAATACAAATGTCTTATTCACTCATGAAACTGTATACTCAGCTTTCAAAAAATAATCATCTGGTGAGGGCTTTATTTTTTTTCCCCTAAGTGAAATTTTAATGCAGCAGTATTCTAACTTTTTGGATGAAAATATGGGTGCATAAAAGTTAATGAGGGTTTGACACTTAATTCCCAATGGATCAGGAGACCCATATTAGTTAATGTATACTTACTGTGAAGTGCATGTGCTATTTTGTGATGGGTTGACCTTGGCCAGCTGCCAAGTACTGATGCAGATGCTCTCATCCCTCCCTACATCAGGACAGGAGAGAAAAGAAGATGGAAAAGCTCATGTGTTAAGATAAAGATGGGTAGAGCTGCCTCCCATAATCATCACATGCAAAACAGACTTAAGGAAAGTTAATTTAATTTATTGACAACTAAAACAAAGAGATTAAAAATGTTATCTATCACCTTTCTCATATCCCTTTTCCCAGGTTCAACTGCACTCCATCCCCAACCGCTCTACCTCCTTCACCTTGAGTGAGCAGGAGCAGTAGGATGGGTACTGGGGGGGGATTATTTAGGTAATTTCTGCCTTGAATTTCCAGGGCTATATATTTTATGCCTGAATCTTATTTCAATTTAGGATGGTTGTAGACTCATAAAAATGCAAAAAGTAGAGATTTATAGACTAGTCAGATTAACTGCAGCATCCCAGAAGATACTCTATATTATATTCTTAAACTATCAATGCATGAATACATAAAGAATAAAAAGAGATGATAGAAAAAAACCCCAATTCCTTCTTTTGTCAGGACAGTTTGCCAACTGGACTCAATATATTGGAGTTTAAATGACTTTTACCATTCTGTTAAAGTGGTGTGATATACAAAATATGTTTGAACTGAAACTGCAGTTCTCAATCTCCTTGAGAATCATAAGTGGTTGTAAAAGTTATTGCTGATGTTAATTAAATTATTAAAAATAAAATGAAATTATTATGACAAAACTCAAATATAAACCAAAATAAAAATGACAAAATATGACTTATGCTTACACTTGTTGGCAGCAATTTAGTTTATTAATGTGCCATCAGCCAAATCTTGCTGCCTCATTTCACTCCTCAGCTCTGGGAGACCTAAACCCATGCCAAAGATTGTAGTGAGTTAGTTTTTCCCCATTCCCAGATGCTATGTGAAAGATCTCCAGGCAATAGATAGGCACATAAGGGAGTTTTTATCTGTAAGTCTGGGAAACACTGATGCACAAGAAACCCCACCTGACTGAAAAACTCGAATAGTGGTATCTTGTTCCTTATGAGAACTGAAAGGCCTGGGAATAGATGGTTGTCCCTGGGATGTCTCCTTAGCCTGGTTGTAATCAATTCATTAAAGTCTCAGTGGAGAAAAACACACTGACTGTGATGGAGTGAGAAAATGTAGAGGGGTAGGCAAGATTGGAGTCTTGTGACTTTTGTTTCAATTTGGAATGCAGCGAGGAGAAATAAGTTTTCTTGAGAAAAATCTGGATTTGACATTGGGAAACTGTCTCTATTCAAAGAATAAAAAAGTGGAAAAGCTATCTAGCACCTGGTTCTGGTATCTCCTTCAAAGTAATATTTCCGTGAGACATTAAAAACAACAATCTCTTTTAAACATCTGCTTATACTCTGACCCATCTTAGCTCAAGTGTTCTGAACTGGAAGTTTTATTGAACTTCTTTCCACATCTGCGGTGCTGTGCAGGAGGGTATGGATCTTATTCATCAAAGATGAACATGACTTGAATACAAGGCAAGTTTTTGTAATTGTCTGGGCAGGTATGGAAGTCAGTTAAAATACAAACAAGCTCTCTCTACCCAAGAAAAAATAAAGCAAAAAAAAAAAGCCACAGAAGATAACAGAAAGAATATGTAGGCTGTCTTTGTTAAGTTTACCATACTGAACAGATTCAATCCCCAAGTTCATTATATACATACTAAAACCTGGACTGTAGTTTTAGAAGTTAGGTCCAGAAGAGCTGGAGTTCATCCAGGATTTAAGAGAGCACTACTATAGCTTTCATGTAGATAAATGATTCTCTTTTTCCCCTCTTAGAATTGTCAGCTTTGTTTGGACAGCCTAAAGGTAGGAAGACCTTTCATTTTATGCCTCTTCAGTCTAATCACTGTCCCTCATGCCACTTTTGTTCAATAGCCTTATTACACCTTTTATCTTGCTGTGATTATTGTATCTTCTTATGTCTAAAGACTTCATGAAGTTTAAGTTACTGGTGAATGAATACTTGCATCCTGCTATGCCATATGTCAATTAAGTATGATTAAATTAAAGGCTCCTTTCTGTTGTTATAACATTAGTGTGATAAGTGCTCTTCTTGCAGTGTCTGAACCAATTTCCAGTCCGAAAGGTAAACAGTTCTTTGAAAGAAAGATTTGCAATAACCTCAATGTTTAAATTAGTGTTCTCTTTGTTTCCTTTGGAAAACTTTATTTTGTTTCCTTTCCTGTTTATCTTGAATGGAGTACTGGATATCTTATAAGGTATGGCCACATATCATCATTAGATATCTAGGAAGCCAAATAATAAAAAGAGGGATTATGAGAGTATATTGCTCAGAAAGGATGAGAGACATTAGCAGTGGGATGATGATCATGTGGAGCTATAAATGTGCAAAATGTAGAGCTGAATTGAGTAAAAATATCCCTACCATATGCAAAAATGTCCCCCAAAACACAGCATGGGAATGAAGCCTCTCTGTTGTAGCTAACTGAACTTAGATTATGTTACTGCCAAGACACAGAGAACATTGAGAAGTAAAAAGCATTTTTCTTTGCTTGGTTTTTATCTTCCTGTTAATGACTTCAACTTCATAAAAAATTGTTGCAGGGAACTAACCGTAATAACAGTAACAACTATGCTATAGTTCTGTCCTCTGAGTACCATTCAATTTAAGCCCAAAATTTTAGTTAATTTCAAAATGCTGAGTTTGGAGTTCAGTAGTATCAGCAGTAATCTATGAAAGACATCACTGTAAAATTTTAAAACTCTGTTTTAGTTTTGGAAATGTTCCTATTGCTCTCTCTACTGCACTGCATCTCTTCTAACGAATAAAATTTCTTTCAAAACAGATATCAGGTTATAAGTAGTAGGATTTTAAACTATACTCAATCTTAAGGTTTGTTTCTTTGGGGTATTTTTTTGTTTGTTTGTTTGTTTTGTTTTTTATTCATTGCCCTTGAGGGTCAAGAAGTGAGAGGTTCAATTCCCTATTCTGGGCCTCACAAAAAGTGATATAAGTGAGCTTTTGTTGTCAGTTCAAATATTGTAGTCTGCTTTCTTTGGCTTTTCTTTATGTATACACTTACCTGCTGCAACCACACAGCAGCTGCCAATACATTTATGTTCTTCTGTTATGTTTCTTTCCTCAATATCCATGGATACAATTGCACCCTCTATGCTCATGCCTACACTAGTTTGTGCCCTAACAGCACTGGCTGGTGCAATTCTGGCAGCAAGATTACTTTCAGGCATCTCCAGATATCTTCTGTGGGCACTAACAAGCTCATATTGCTGCAGTTTAATTGCTTTTGGCACTGCAAATAGCTAAAGTCTAGATGGATGCTACCTATACATGCATCCATCTCTACTTTGTTTTCACATACTGCCCTGTCTAAATGTTCACAATAGCAATATACACTAGACATTTATAACTAGATGATAATTCTTACTTTTAGGTCATTGCTTGCTAGAGAAAAGCTGTATTTTCTCTCATCACATTTTCATGAGGTAGAAAAGAACTTTAAATGTAAACATTACGGAGAAACAGGTATGGTGAAGAACCACGACATGCTTACCAGGCATCAGCTGAAAAGGTTTTAGCAGACAACACCTCCAGAATCAATTTAGAAAGTCCTAATCATTAGTTTACTCATATATTTTTTGCTTGTTTCAGTAAATAGTTTCTTATAATATCAGAACCCTGTACATCTGCGATTGATTCTATTCTTTTGCTACTTTCACTAGCTACTCAACATCTACTGATTCCACTCTGAAGCTGGAGAAAATGTTTGTGAAAAAGAGCTTTGGCATTCATCCTGATATTTTTAGAGCTAAGCAGAAAAATGATTTAATAAAGATTTGCCAGATAAACTTGATTGCTTCTTTGATATAATTAAAAAATTAGTGGATGAAAGAAAAGCATGATATGATAGGCATTTTCAATTAATTAAGGAAAACGTTCGATACCACATTCTATAAAAGCTCTTTTCTCAAAATTAATTTAAATTGCCTTGAATATGAATGTTGTGATGTGAAATAACCACTGATGGAAGACAGTAAACAAAGGGAAGTGATGAGCTGCAAAATAGTGACTTAGGAGGAAATGACTACTGGTTTACTGCCTTAGGAGGTCAGGTTATATCCTGTTCCTCACTAATGACTTTGCAGAGAGAAAAGACAGCACATTAATTAATTCACAGGGGGTACTAACTTGGGAGGAGCTATAAAGGCCAAAGCGCTAGGAGGAGTACTTCTGCACTTTAATGCAGAGGATGAGCTTGAATCCTAAACAAAAGCTGAGAAATACCAACAAACAGATTTTATGTGAGATTTTCCAAAATTCTTTTTTTTGTGAGGTAAGCTGCAGTTCAGAAAAAGACTGTATGCATCTTCTAAGCTGTCACTGACTTCAGCCAATGTTAATCACAAGCTTAAATGTTGTGTGGAATAATGCAGTAGTTAAGTTCAGATTTAATATTAAGCTTATTCTTAAGTTCTTTACCGATACAAATTCTGTGAAGCACAGATGAAACCGAAAAATAGAATATAAGAACATTACACAAATGTAAATATAATCCTGCATTAATAAGATTTCTCTTTTTATGGCCCATGTTACTACCTGGAAATAGCATTAAGGAGAATGAGTAAAAAAGTGTTATTTCATTTACCATTTTATAAATCCCAAGTAAACCTATGGGTTCTCAGACATACTCCTGATGTATCTCCTCTCTTTCCCCCTACTCTTAAAATATAACACAGTAAGAGAGATTAAAGAAGTGCTTCAGAAAGTGAATTTGTTATTGCAAGGGATGAAATTTAAGACAAATTCATACTCTATTGAAATAAGTGGTAAAACTCCCACAAAATCTCAAAAGGATGAGAATTTTACCAGAACATGGTAATTCAGACATGTACCTCACACTCTAACTTCTACCACCTATGAAACAAAATTGTATAGGAATTTAATTCTGATATATCACGAAAAAAATTACATGACCTAGAACTTCCCCTTACGGACTGGAGATGGGGTGTGGGGTCCAGAAGAGCTAAAAGTCAGTTGAGAGACTATGAGCACTTCTAAAGTATGCCTCAACCTTCAAAGTATCTCTTTGAATTAACAAAACAGAAAAAGAAAACCAATCGAAAAACCCAGTGGGGAAGCCTGCCAAGACTATGTTTTTGATGGTGTAGCTTTTTTTCTCCAGCTTTCACCCAAAAGCATCCCAGAAAAGACTGAATGGTATTGTCCTAGAATCAGAATAAAGACAACCACGGAGAACACTGGAAGTGCAAGCATTTCACAGAAGAACAGCTGTGTGCAGCAATGTTGCCCGCTGTGGATCAGCACATGAAGCTGATGTTCATGTCGTGATTCCATATGTAGAACAGGATAAACACTGTGAATCCCTCTTCTACCTGACACTGCTTACGTGCAGCTACAAATCTCTTCTAGATTAAAATCAGTTTTGCAGAAGGCATGCCTCTAGATTAATTATTTTAGTTGCAATAAAATTGGATACAAGGGAGAATAAAAACATGTACATTAATTATTTTGTGGCTGGAAAGGCATGAAGGCTTACAACAGATTAAATTTTCAAGGTACTTTCAATTTGTCACCCAAATAGATTGGGGTGTACTTGGACTTCAGTCGAAAAATGAAGACAGAAGTTGCCACTGAGTATATAAACCAGCAGCAGCATGAATGCTAGCCAAAAGAGCTGAGCAGCTACAGAACTAGACTTTGTGTGAGCAACATGCCCAGTCAGCTTCATTTTCACACATGCAATGTCCTTGGGCTAGGTATTTAGCATCTGACAATTGACTGTCTCCTCATCTGTGGCCAGACCTAGTTTATTATTAAAGGTAAATGAAAGGACAGATATTTTATTGAGAACAGAACTATCCATTAAATAATATTACACTGGTTTTGCAAAGACAAGATTGCATGGTCAGGATCACACTTGAAAAACTGCGTGAATGCAAAGCTGGGATACTTCCCTTGGAGTCCTGGCAGAGAAATATTTGTGCTAATTGAATCTCAGGGGTACAGTGATGTAACTAAAGAGAGGCTTATAAAGTACAGAGAAAATATGCATATTTTTGAGGTTTTAGGTAAAGTTAAGGCACTCCACAGCAGACAGAACTGTGACATTTCCACTACCAAAATGGGATGAAGAGAAAATTGTGGAAGAAATGGATAAGCAAATTGGGGAGGGTCAACTAAAGCCTTCATAGTGGCTAATTCATTCATCTTCTTTACTGACGTCCTTTTATAGCCTCAATCAGCAAAGTTCAATGATCAATAATGGCAGATTTTCATTCATCAGGTTACCCAGATTGTAAAGTAAAATATAAAAATGCTGATGGAGACTGGCAAGGACAAAGTCCATGAAAATTTATTTCTAGACTAGTTTTTTTTTTCCAGGACAAGGCATCAATATTTTGAATTCATTTAAGTTTTTAAAACATGGAAGAATTTACTTATCTGCAAGTGAGGGCAGGGGAAATTCTTAAGATGCTGATTTTTAATGCTTTTGTCTGATGAGTGACGGGATCATCCAGGAACAAGAAGGGACCCATCAAGAAAAGACTCAGTTAGGATTTTGCATATGAAATTTATTCTCTTTCTGAGTGTCTGTTTAATGATGTCCTATCCCTGGAGGTGTTCAAGACCAGGCTGGAAGGGGTTTTGAGCCACCTGGTCTAGAGGAAGGTGCCTATGGCAAGGTAGTCGGATGATCTTTAAGATCCCTTCCAACTGCAACCATTACATGAGTCTACGATTCCATGAAAACAGAAAAAAGTGTTCCATTATTCCTGAATAGTTCCAAAATGGAACAAAGAAATTAATTTACACTCTCAGTGAGCCACTGCCTGCACTTCTTGCCCACCCTACAGCCTGTTTTAATGGAGTGCAACACTTCTATACTCGATGCTGACTATCATGTGAGTCTTGGCAGAATTAACACCTCATAAATCTAGGAAGCAATAATGAATAAAGAAATGTTGTGATCTTACAGCAAGGTAATACTGAGGATGCAACATGATATTGTAGCAAAAATAGCTAGCACAATTTGGTGGAAAATTCTTATGGGTATCTTGCCACAGAGAATTTTCTTTTCTGTTGAGTTGCAGTGTGAGTATATTCAGAATGCTGCATTAAGTTTAGAGCACCTAGTTGCCAGAAAAGTACTGAAGAGATTTCAGAGAAGAGGATTAAAAACAGTCAGAGAGGTGAAAGTATCATTTAGGAGGAAATATTAGAATAATTAAATATGCATAGACTGGATGGCTGAAAAAAGACCACTAACATCTGAAGGGTAAGAAAACACTGGAAGATGGGTATTATTTAAGATATTAAGGGGAATAATAACATATGATATGGCCCAATCGAAGTTCCGTTATTCCTGTATAGATCATATTTTACTAGACTAAATAATTCCCTTAACAATGGTGTCTATCAGGCTGTCACAGGACTGGCTTGTGCAGCATGGGTAGCTTATAAATTGCAGTACTTTTCAGAGATATAACAATACATTTTCTTACAGAGTAGAACTTCAACAACAACAACAAGCCATGAGGCTTATGAGGCTCTACAGCAGCAACTTTTGTCCTACCAGTTCTTTCCCTTTCACCTTCTTTTGGGCATGTTTTTTTGTTTTTTTGGTTTTTTTTTTGTTTTGTTTTGCTGTATGTTCTTGCCAAACTGTTATCTTATTTGGTTCTCTCCAGACACTCCAGATGGCAAACCTGGAGCAAATATTGCTCTGTCTCCCTAGAACAATTGCTATCCTCACCAACTAGTGGCTATTTCTCACTAGCATAAATAAGTATTTGGATAGTAAAGAGAAACCACAGAAAATGTAACTACAAACAACCAGATGCAGACAGGACACCAGGAAACAGGACAAACACGTGTAAATCTCATTTTTTAATTAATTTGCTCAATACATAACAGGTTTTTGATTTGTATCACATCTTTTTGCAATGTGGGCTTTCAATTTTGTTTACAAATTGACAAATTACAAGCGAAGTAAAAGCTCTGTTGTTAAATAAAATAAACACTTGCAAATGGGTAAGATTATATTAGCAAAATGAAGCCCCCACAGTGCAAGGGGAAGTAGTTAGTAATCTGCTTCACTCCTTAGACATACACGAAACTGTGGGGCTGGATGTGATCCACCTAAGGATATTGAGGGAGCTGATAGAAGAGCTGAACAAGCACTTTCAATTTTTTACCAGCACTCCTGGGTAACTGGGGAAGTCCCAGTTGATTGGAGGCTATCAAATTTGACACCCATCTACACGAATGATCAAAAGTAGGATCCAGGGAATTACAGGCCAGTCAGTCTGACCTCGGTGCCAGGGAAGGTCATGGAGCAGATCATCTTGAGTGCCATCACATGAAATGTACAAGACACCAGGGGATCAGGCTCAACATAGGATTATCAAAGGCAGGTCCTGCTTGACCAACCTGATCTCTTCCTATCAAAAGGTGACCTGCTTAGTGTATGAGGGAAAGGCTGTGAATGTTGTCTATTTGGACTTCAGTAAAGCCTTTTACACTGCTTCCCACAGCATTTTCCTGGGGAAGCTGGCAGCCTATGGCTTGGATATGTACATTCTTTACTAGGTTAAGAACTGGATGGATAGAGGGGCCAAGACAGTGTTGGCGAATGGTGCTACATTCACTTGGTGGCCCATGGTGGTCCCCAGGGCTCAGTATTTGGCCAGCACTGTTTAATATCTTTATTGATGATGTGCACAAGAGCACCCTCATCAAGTTTGCAGGTGACACTAAATTGAGTAAGAGTGTTGGTCTGCTGGAGGATAGGAAAGCTCTGTAGAGGGATCTGGACAGGCTGGATCAATGGGCCAAGGTCAATTTTGTGTGAGGCTCAACTATACCAGGTGCTGGGTCCTACCCTTGATTCACAACAATCCCATACAGTGCTGCTCTGGGTACAGAGTGACTGGAAAGCTGCCCAGCGGAAAAGGACCTGTGTTGGTCAACAGCCAGGTGAACATGAGCCAGCAAGTGCCCAGGTGGCCAAGAAGGCCAATGGTATCCTTGCTTGGATCAGCAATAGTGTGGCCAGCAGGACCAGGGCAGTGATTGTCCCCCTCTACTAGACCCTGGTGAGGCTGCACCTTGAGTCCTGTGTCCAGTTCTGGGCCCCTCAATTTAGAAAGGATGTTGAGATGCTCAAACGCATCCAGAGAAGGACAACAAGGCTGGTGAAGGGCCTGGAATGAAGAATGGCTGAGGGAGCTGGGGTTGTTTAGCCTGGAGAAAAGGAGGCTCAGGGGAGACCTTACAGCTCTCTACAATCACCTGAAAGTTGGTCGTTGTCAGATGGGGGTTGGTCTCTTCTCCCAGGCAACCACTGACAGAACGAGATAACACAGTCTTAAACTGTGCCGGGGAAAGTTTAGGCTAGACATTAGGAAAAAATTCTTTACAGAAAGAGTGGTTGGGCATTAGAATGGGCTGCTGTCTTGGTTTGAGACAAGTTTAGGAGGAAAACGCTCTGGAATTAGTATCTCCTCTAAAGAAGACAGGTTTTGGCACTCACCCCCCCCACCGATACGAAAGGAATTTCTTGGATGAAAGTGAAAAAAACTGTTTATTTAACAAACAGAGTGCCCGGAGAGTATGGGAAAAAGGAGTAACTGTTAAACCTTCTCACTGCAGAGAAAGCTGGTGGATTTAGAGTTCTGTCTGTAGCTGGCTTGACTTTCTCCCAAGGTCTGGGCTGGGATGCGGTGTCCCGTGGCCTCCCTCGCTGGTCTGTGGTGTCCGGCCACTGATTGTGTGGTTCTCGGATCACAGCTAAGCCGAACAGTTCAGAAGAAGCCACAAAAGTCACTGGAGAAATGCTATTATAGTCCTGGAAAAACTTCTTGCCTCAGCTAACAAAAAAAGAAGCTAGCTGAAAGGAAGAATGTACTCTCTTCCTCCTCTCTCCCTGCTGCAAGGCCGAGCACATGGGGGAGGTGAGCACATACCCTGCTGAGGAATCCTCCTGGCTCTCTCCCTCTCTCTTGGACCCAGCTTAAAGCTACAGGACCCATTTCTGGGCATAAAGCAGACAATAGGGAAATACAGTATTATCATAAAATCACCCCAAGACAGCTGCCCAGGGAGGTAGTGGAGTCTCTGTCCCTGGAGGCATTAGAAAAAGACTGCATGTGGCACTCAGTGCCATGGTTTATTTGATAAGGTGGTGCTAGGTCATAGGTTGGACTTGATAATCTCAAAGGTCTTATCCAACCTAGTTAGTTCTGTGATTCTGTGATTCTGTTCAGTTTTGGGCTCCTCACTACAAGAAAGACATGGAGACGCTGGAGCATGTCCAGACAAGGGCAATGGATCTGGTGAAGGGTCAGGAGCACAAGGCTGAGGAGGAGCAGCTGAGGGAGCTGGGGGTGTTTAGCCTGGGGAAAAGGAGTCACTTTCTGGAACTACCTGGAAGGAGGGGAATCAGCCTCTTTTCCTGAGTAACAAGCAATAGGACAAGGGAGGAAGTGCTCCATTTGCCCCAGGGGAGGTTTACATAGGATATTAGTAGAATTTCTTCACCAAAAGGATTGTCAGGGAACACGCTGCCCAGGGAAGTGATAGAGTCACCATCCCCTGGAGATACTTTAAAGACATGTAGATGTGGCCTTTGGGTACTTGGTTTAATGGTGGGCTTGGCAGTGCTGGATTAATGGTTGGACTTGATGATCTTAGAGGTCTTTTCCAACATAAACAATTGTAAGTTTCCATGAGTCTGCTTTATTTTTTGTCTCTGGATTTTTTCTTTCTTCATGCTCTCAGCATGTCCTACACTGTACTATTCCTTCAGAAGCTGGAAAGTATTTGAGTTTCACATGCTGTTTGATCATGGTTACTCACACCTGCAGATTTGCCTAGTGAGCTCTGTCTAATGACTCTCATCAATATTGCTTTAAAACCATGAAGTTTCTGAGAAAAAAATCATTATTAATCGCAGAATTCTGTAGTCAACCTGCCTATTGCTTTGTGTGTGTGAATATTTGTACACAGGACCACACACATAGGATTTGCTCTATTGGATGACATTTGGCTCTATTGGAGTGCATACTTCAAAGGCAGTTGTACCAGTGAGCAAATACATCAATATGGGGCTCTTTAACTCTGACAAACACGTTATAGGATGTCTGCTTGAATTCCTTATGTCTTAATCAAGTTTTCTTTCAGGGTCAGCAGACAGAATCTCTCTGTCTGTTAAAGTTTTGGCATGCCTTTATGGATACCCTACCCTTCAACAATTTTTATGAGTTTTATTTTCTTGTGTTTTTTATAAGATGGAAAAAATTTAAAAAACCCACAGAAACAAAACATTCAGACACAAAACTATAAATTTAATACACCTGTATTATCCATTCAAAATAGCAAGAAAATATATCCCTATGTTTTTACCCTTTATGCTGAAAAATTAAAACTGATCCTAGTAATTTTCCTAGGGGAGGTGTAATAAAAAGTTTAAGATAAAAATGGGATAGTTTAAACATGTACAGTGCTGGTAAACTAATGTGGAAGGACAAAAATATGAACATTGTATGTTCAGGTATTGTAATTATTGTGCTTATTTTGCTTGGATTTAAATCCACTTAGCAAAAAAAAAATCTCAATCCATATTTAATTACCTCTATATGTGTTGAAATAAAGAGATCTGGACCTTTACATCTTTTTGGAGAATGGAAAAGTTTGAGGGGCTAGGGGCTATAAATAAATAAGTGGATATTTGAAGTTTGTTTGATTAAAAAACAAAAAAAAGTCACCAAAACCACCAAAACCAGAACTCCATCCCCCAAATCTCCAGTTATTTTCATAATGGGGTGGTAACACCATACCCCAAAAATATATGCATTATGTGTCTGGTGATGTGAAACTTCTGCTTTAATTTTTCCCTGGTTTGTGCTCTAGAAATAATACAGAAACATGCAGTGGTTCTGGAAGCATTTTAAGCTATTTTAAGCCAGAATTATACATACAAAGAAAAAAGTCCTGTTTCTGTAAATGTGCTGTGATGATGACTGCTCCCCGTGGCAGCAGTTTCAAACTACCCTTTCCTGATATATTTGTGGAGCTTTGATGTTACTCTTCTAGTGGCACTGACATATGAATTAGTAGTGTCCTGGCCCACATTACTCATCTCAGCATCTGACTTTTGTGATGGACTTTGCTCATGTCAGCAGATTGTATTTGATGAACTGACTAGGTTATATCCATTTCTATTCTCAAATACATTTTGTTTTCTCCCTCATATGTTCTCTGTCAAGAGCTAGTAGAAAGTTTTATGTCTTAATATAGTCGATACACTTGTGCAAGGATTGCTGCTGCGTGGTATGAGATGGTGGGCTGTTACTGGTGCCGCCACATCTGCAGCAGTCATTGATGTAAAGACACCAGGATGCTTGAATTGTCAATCCATGTGTTCCCCTTGCTCCCCTGGGAAAGCATCTGCCTCACCATCTGTGGCCCTTGTGACCATGGCAGCAGGTCTGGCACCTATGGTGTGGTTAGAAAAAAAGGGTCTATTTCTCTGGTTATGCTCAGGGTACTGGTTAGGCCCAAGGCTGCCAACAGGTGCCCCCAGACAAGACCAGCGCATGACTTGCATACCTTGTTATTCTTTTTGTCATCTCCTGACTTTAATTTTCACCACCATTTTACCTCTCTGTCTCCACCACAGTCTGCTTAGCTATGAAACCTGCTCTATTTACCCTATTTTCGATAATTCCCAGTTTTGTCACAGCTGTACGCAAACTTATTATTCATGATACTCTTTCTTTGGCAATGTCAGCTCTACGTATGGAACTGGCCTTGAAAGGCTCTGCTCCCAAAAATTTTCATAGTGATCTCCTCCACTGAGGAGAAGTTGGGTCATTTCTCCCACAGCTTCCCTTTTACCACCTGTGATACGCAGCCGTCCCTCACAGCACCATCCATAATTCACAAAGTTTCTCACATTTAGAGTTTTCTATCATATCCAGCAGTTTCTCATTATATGTCTTGTTCCATGTCCTTCTCAGTTAGCTGAATTTGTTTAAACCAGCCATTTACCTACAGCCTTTAATATGACATCCTTATTAAACTTCTTGTCACAACCAAGTGTTAGAGTAAAGCCCCTAAGACTTTCCAGCCTTATTGTTATCTCTTTTTTTCCTAATAGAGTGTAGTGGGGAGTATTCCAGAAAGTAGAGTTTACTGAGTACCATAGGTTTAGGCGTTTTCAAGGCATGGGGCAGCAAAGTACGTCCAAAGCTGCCAGATGTGGCTGGAAGTATGTCCAGATGGTGCAAAGATGCCTTGGGAAGCATCAGCAATAGACAGGTGGAAAGTTACAGCAGAATGGGACGAGATCCTGAAATTCAAGGATCTCTGTGAACTTATGGCAATTAAACACACTCTTAAAAAAAGAAAGGATTGCTGCAATCAGATGTGATAACTGAGTAGCCTCCACCAATTCTTATTACCCTTTAGAAAAAAGAACTGTCTTTTACTATCATCATTTATGTCTTGTCAAAAGTGATTCAGTTATGAAAATAGCATGAATAAATACTTAAAACAGAGTGTAAGGAATGGTTACTTTTGAAACCACGCTAGAGGTACAGTGCCCAGAAGCATTTTCTTGATCTCTATTATCAGGCATCTTGGTGATGTCTTTTCCCTTTAGTACAATGCACATCACTTGTTCACTTTGGTTAATATAATCTCTAAAGAAGATGCACTTTGCAAGAAACAACTATTGCACAAAGCATTGTGTCCTTGTAAATTATGATTCCTAGAAATCTGATTCTCTCCAATACACTGGAATTTCAAAAGGGGTGAAAATACCCTGGATGTGCAATCACTCACTAATGTAAAAAGAGAGCAAAATCCAATGTTTCTCTTTAGAAATAAAACAGATATACAGAGACCTAATCAAAGAATTATCAGAAGAAAAAGGTGCTTTATACAAATCCAAACAACTGCATTTCATATTCTTATATTATTTTGAATTTTTTATTGTTTTTTATTGTGCTTGATACTATCAGCATTTAGCTGCAGGAAGCAACTAAACACCACACAGCCACTTGCTCACTCCTCTGCCCTAGTGGGATGGTAGGAAGAATCAGAAGTGTAAAAGTGAGAAAACTCATAGGTTGAGACAAAACCAGGTATTTTATTGTTGTTGTTGTTGTTGTTGTTGTTGTTGTTGTTGTTGTTATTATTACTATTATTATTATTATTATTAAAAAACACAGAGATTAAAAGAAAATTCAAGGAAAGACAGGTGATGCAAATTGAAACAATTTCTTACCACCAACAACCAACTGATGCCCTGCCAGTTCCCAACCTGCAGCCCTCAGCACCACCTCTCTTGCAGCGGTAAATGCTAAGCATGACATCATACATATATATATTATGGTTGTGGTCAGCTGTCCTGGCTGTGTTCACTTTCCAGCTTCTTGTGTGCCCCAGTCTCTTTGCTGTGGGGTGAGGTGAGAAGCAGAAAAGGCTTTGGCTCTCAGCCTGGCCCTGCTCAGCAGTAATGAAAACTTCCCTGTTTTACCAACCTGTTTCCAGCATAAATCCAAAACACAGCCCCATACCAGCTATTATGAAGAAGTCTAATTCTATCTCATCCAAAACCTGCACAAAAGATTAAACTGCATTTCGCCCTCCACTCTATGGAAAAACACTTCTTCAGACACCAATATCTTCTCTTCCTTCTGACTGAGCTGCATATAAACTCATAGGAGTAACAGGACTCTTTGTTAGTTGTGGGAAATAAGGTTTGTTTATAAAACCTTATAACATTTAAAAACATTTTAAATGTTTTTAAACATTTAAAAAAAAATCAGGACTGGAGACTTCTAGATATACCACCCCTTAGGTCAAAAGCCCATAGCAACAGAATGGGTCTGGCTGAAACAAAAGCTTTTCACCTGAAATTAAAAAAAAAAAAAAAAAAGAGAAATAAGAGGAGTCAATCTTTTACTGATATCTTGTTTAAATTTATCTATTTTGAAGAATTTAGATATTTCTTGATGTTCCTTTCAGAAATGTAGATAGCTTATGGGAAGATGAGTGCATGCTTTTCATAAATAGATTATTTGAAAGACAGACATAGAACTTGCAACTTCTTTATTAAGTGAACAATGGTTCCAGAAAGACTTAAATTAGGTCATGTGGGTCTTTGGTTTTGTCTTAAAAAAATTCCCAGAAAAGAGAGCTTAGAAAATGTTAAAGAAGTCTATTAGGTTTTTTTATAAAATAATGCTTTATTTTAGTTTTGTTATTGTTGTTGTTGTTGTTTTTGTCTTTCAGTCTAAAATCAGTTATTTTCCCTTTCGAGAAATACTGTATTATTTAAGATTGTAATTTTTAAAACTATAAAAAGAGGTTAGTTAGTCACACATTTCAGACTTAATCTTAAAGGTCTTTTCTAATGTAAACAATTCTATAATTCTGTGAAGACAAAATCAAATAGTTCTAGCTCATATTTTTAGTTGGATTCAAATATAAGTGTTCGGCAGAGGATTAATTAAGGTCTTGATTGCAGAATATTTAAACATCATGAAGAAATTGTTTTCCTGAATATGATCATTCTATCGCACCTACTTAGGCAAAATAGAATAAAATATATCTATGTGAGCTTCATGATGATGTATCCCCAATGCTTATTCCTGGGCAGACAAATTTAATGTTAACCTTTGTAAATCTGTGTAAAGATATGCATAACATAGATGTGTATAACTAACATAGCTGTCCACTCTCATCATATTATGAACGCAGGTCATCTGTGCACAACACAAATCCACTCAGTTCAGCTGCAGTGAGACAGGAGTTTAAATACTCTTTGTAGCATCACAGACAAGTGACTGAATCTTTCAAAGCATCAGCCTCTAATTGTTGGGGAAATTCACCTTCTGCCTTACAGGAAAGGCCAGGAGGGTTTGCAGCAGTGATGCAGTGCTTCTTTTCCTCCTCATTTGTTCCTATTCATCCATGACTTGGGCAGACCAGGCACGGAGAATCCATTTAGACAATTTTAAACTGATGGTTTAAGACAATAGTGCTCAACTGGTGGCTGAAGCTCAGTGGTTTCCATGAAAGTAGTAAGGCAGTTTTGGATTGAACTCACAAGGCAAGGTGCTATGTCCCTACATGCATGTTCTCTCATCAGAGAGGGGTGACAAAAAAGCTGAAACTTTAATTAAATATTTAAGTAAGCAAAAAAATCTATACAAGTCTCTGCTGTTTCTTTATTACTCCTAAGGAATTTTTAGATGTATTATTTTGCAAGAATGTTTAGGTAAAAATCAGTAATTTATATTTTTCATTGCTTTTAGAAAATATAGGTCCTTCCCCCTCCCTCCCCATGTCTGAGAATCTAGTGTTAAACCTGAAATATGTATTGCAGTATTTCCTTTTCCCCTGCCATTTTGAAAAAAATAAATAATGGCTTACATGTGCATTAGTCTTTATTGTAAATTGTTTGAATTTCACTTTTAAACATATTTTACAATGTAAAAAAGTCCATTTTATAATAAGATGAAAAAAAGCTATTGTACTTATGTATTCCAAATCATTAAATCTCTCTTACATCATTGTTTATACCTGTACTTTTACTGTTCTTTTTTCTTTCTTTTACATGTCTGAATTCATCCTAGCAGTATGTGCTCTTAAATAATTAAAATTCATTTAATTATGACTTAACTTGAAAGATGTACAATTAAAGAACCTGTAAATAAAACTTTTTGGGACGATTAAACAAGTTTAGTGATAGAGAAATATTCTTCTGCAACTTCACTTAAGGTAAAGGTTTACAAAGCAGATAAAACATGGTTAACACTAGACAATTGTTAAGTTTTATTTTACACATATCCATGTTTCCTGATTTCTGAAACAGGAATCTGCATTATTAGACAGACATGAGAAAGTACTTTTAGCATTTTCAGCCCTAGAAACTTGAAGTTTCAGCATATTTGTAGAAAAATGTTCTTCGTGGGTTTCCAACTGATTTCATCCATTCATACTGTCATTCCAACTAACTCTCAAAAGAAAAGAAATTACAAAAAAAACAAACAAAAAAAGCTGAACCAAAACAAGCCCACTCCACTAAAAATATGGCAGGCTGGGTGAATTTGGCTGGTTTGGAAGTGGTTTGGATAAAAACAAATCTGAAAAAAAGGTGGCCTACTGCATGAAAAGCCAGGGATTATGAACTGAGAGGCCAGTATATTGAATATATCAACTCTCCAGTCTAGTAGAGTCCTGGAGAGGGGAAAACATTCATAGGTATTGGTCTGTGTGAATTCCACTGGCCACTGGCTTTTTTTTTTTTAAACAATTATACGAAAACTTTTTTTTTGTTAAGAAAAGAAATAGGTTTCATGGGTACGAAACCTATAAATGGAGTATTACTGAAGGTACAGGTGGGATGTACCCTTTACAGTAAGTACTTCACCATCCCTTTAGCTGCTGTGATGGTTCACTCATACTTCTGCATTTTGCTGCTAGTGCACTCTGGGATAGAAAACATTCAACCAATGAGTAATTCTGTCTGAAGTTGCTCTCTCAGAACCTAGCACTGAAAAAAACCGCACAAACCAGCTCTCAAACAAATTACTTTTCCTTTTTCATTGACATTTTTCTCCATGGAAGTGTTTAAAACCACATCCTCTACAGAGTGGTAGGTATTTTTCCTTTTTTCTTACAGGTCTTTTTTTCTATATTCTAAAATATTAATTGCTGATATATAATGTTTGAACTTATCTGTCTCCTGCTCATTCCCTTGTGACGGATAATTGCTCATTTGTAAATTACTAGCTAGCTGTGCATGCAATCTGGTACATGGTAAGAAAAAAGCATAAATAACCCTTGTTCATAATAATTATGAACTTAATTTAAGTTTTATTAATTTTCTTTTACCTAAGGAGTTTATTTTTAAATGTATTGGAAAAAAAAATCTAAAAATATAACTCTTGATTTGAGAATGTGGTTTATTAAACATAGTAATATCCTGCACTAATTATCATGGGATGAATTAGATTAATTATTTTAAGTCTAAATGAGATTACTCCTATATGAATTTGATTAATAGAAGAGCCTGTGGGGACAGTTCATGGGTGGCTTCATTAGGACTTTGACAATGTTGTTTTCATGAAGCAAATCCACCTACATCGCCTATGAAGACCTGTAAACTCTGTCAGAGAGGAAAGTTAAGCATATGCCCAGGTACTTTTTTGGACCAAAACAAAAGATTCCCTCCTCTGATCCAGCTTCTGACCTGCTTTCAATATCTCCTCACCATGATCACAGGAATAGCAATGCCACCATAACATCACAGGCAGACATGTGGAACTTATAGTTTCAGTGCTACTATACTGTTGAAATGCAGGGTAAATCAGAGCCCTTCAGAAAAAACAGCATGTCTTCTAGGTTCCCTACAAGATCAGCAGTTTGCCATCTAAAAACTATAGTCATGTTTTTGAATGTTTGAATCAAGGAACAGGTTAATCAGGTTTCAATACCTTCAGTTAATACTGCAACAGAAAATTGTCAGGAATTATTACTGAATGGATAATATCACTGATCTCTTTTCCACTGACATGATATTATTTACTGTGAGCCAATCTTTGCATCATTAGGCATATGAAAAGCTTTTATTAATTAATAAAAGAAGCAATAATTTCTTTAGTTGACATTAGTAGAAGAAATAAGTAGGAAACTGTCATTAAAATCCAGGTCCAGCTGATGTCAATCTCCAGAGAATTACTCATTTAAATGAAAGTAGTATTTTATTCCTAGGCCAAATTCAGCAATGAATTTAAGTACTAGTAGTTCCATATAGGATTTGTGCCTAAAATATCTTTTGAGATTGGGGAGTGGAAAGGTTTATAAATCTTAACAAATATAAGAATTTGAAAAAGTGGTTGTTTAGGTTAAATAATGTTTAAGTGTTATAACTGGAAAGGAAAACTGTTTTTATTAAGAACTGTTATTTTAAAGTCTAAATATTTCTTGAAGTAAATGTAGAAGATATTAACCTATATACGAAGACCAGCACACAGCTTGGGATCATCAAGTTCATTTCATGCCTTTAAAAATCTAAACAATCAAAATCAAACCCAGACTAATAGCAATAATATTAAAACAGAAAAATCTACCAAAAAATGAAAAAAAACCAACTTAAATAATATGCTGAAATACTTCTTTAAAAAAATAATTTTGACAGAAGAAAAAAAAATTCCTGGCAATTTTCACAAAGTCAGGATGCACAGGACTCCAAATTATTCCATATTTTGAGCATTTACTTAGTAGAAGACTTAGAGAAATCCTTTCTCTCTGAGAGTATTTGAATATTTATATATAGATAAATATAGATTATATAGATAGCAATATATAGAGAGATAAATATGTGTTTTTAAGAGAGTGCTTTAAACCTCTAACTCTGAGATATGCAGAGTTAGTGTGAAAGAAATCTCTTATTTACGCCATCTTTTGCTATTTAAAAATACTTTTATATACCTGAATATATTTCCAGCCTAAATGAAATTGCTGTCATGCGTTACTCTTGGCTCTTATTATGTCTGAGTGCTGGATATTGCTTTCTTTTTTGTTGCTTGTGTGGTTTTGGAGGTTTTTTGTTTGTTTTGGTGTGTTGGTTTTGCTTAGCGTGGTTTTTTGGTAGTGGTGGGCCCACAGAGATGGCTTCTGTGAGAAACTTCTATGTCCAGCAGAGCCAATCACTGATGGCTCTGAAGATGGACATGCTGCTGGCCAAGGCTGGGACAATTAGAGATGGTGAAAACACGTCTGTGATAACATATTTAAGAAGAAAATAAAAACAAAGTTTGGGTGCAGTTTCAATTCCAGCCAGGGAAGAGGAGAAGGTGAGAATATGTGAGGGAAA